>PVKM010028146.1:0-18435 GCA_004027735.1 Carollia perspicillata
GAGCTCTGTATCTGCTAGATTGTTTGTCTCCATTTCATTCTGTTCTTTTAATGGAGATTTATCCTGTTCTTTCAGGTAGGGCTTGCTTCTTTGTCTTCAAGTGAGGATGTTTTTCAGGAGAATCAATGAGGGGAACTGGTATTGCCTACATTTCTTGAGTCCTTTAGCCATCCTTCAGCCATCTTAAAGGGTCTTGATCCACTTGTGCAAGAAGGTATGTAAAACACATCTTCTCCTTGTCCAGTTAGTATATTTCTTCTCTTTTATCTGTGGCTTTAGATAAATGATCGACATACTTCTGTGGAAGACTTGCAGAGAAGCTGTCAGAACCCATAATGACTCTATATCTTCCACTAATCCTGATGTTGACTTTTTATCACTTCTGTTTTTTGTGTGCATGCCCCATTAACATAAGTCAAACGTCATTATTGGTTTGCTCCTGGGGAGCACTTTAAGCCATATCGGTACCACGTTCCTGCTGTCTCGTTGCTGGCTGTGTTGCGTCTTCCTTTGTAAGGCCGGTGACGGCTAAAACATGAGAGAGGCTTTCAGGAGAGGCTCAGGTGACAGAAGGGCAGAATGAGAAAAGCCCTGGACTTTTGTTATTTGTTGGGAAAGTTTTCAACCGCATCTTCATTTTCATGATGAAAATTATTTTCCTCTTACAAGGTCCTTGTAATTGGTCTCACAATGGCATATTTTGCTTCTGTGTTTTTCCTGTACTGCTGAATAGTGGTCAGCTTTGCTAGGCTTAGTTTCACGACATTCTTGGTATCAGAATTGGAATCTTCATTGTCTGATGCAGACCATGAATCATTATTGCCAGGTTTGCTGGAAAACCTCCTTAAAGTGTCTGCTTCAGAACTCTCTTCTACAAGATTGCTACTTTCAGAAGTCTTTTTAGGCCTCTTTTCTTTTTTATATTCAGAAGTTAGTTGGTTATTGCTCCAAGGCTAATATGAGGGAGAAAAATGAAGCCTCATGTAACACTTGGGTATTATGTAATGGTTGGTAAAAAGTTCTCTAAGAGTCTCTCCACCCCAAAGTACCACAGCCTCCACCATTTGTTCAGGCCCACAGCCTGGGCATCCACCAGCCCCATTTGTTGGTCCATTCATGAGTATCCTGTGCTCTGCCCCTTGCTCACTGGCCACCTTGTGCTACCAGTAAGTTCTGACAGTTGCTTTCGCTGAGTGTGAGGTGTAGGTAATTGGCTTAAAACATGCTCTAAGGAAGAACACTTTAAGGGTGTACTTTAGAATTTACTAATAGCCAGTGTTGGCGTCGAAGTAAAAGCACATCTCTCCGCAGAAGCAGTACTGTGAAAGCCCAGTAGAATGAGGCACCTGTTGTGTGCAGGTGTGGGTGGGCACTCACTAAGTGATGTGCCTTTTGAGAGGTATCTTCAGTATCCCCCAGTTCAGAGCATTCCTTCATACAGCACATGGTGATAGGCTAAAAATGCTACATAAAAAACGTTTCCATGGACTGACCTCACAAATAAATATATAAAACATTAGGAGGGGTTTAGTAGCTGTTCTGCAGCCCTTTGGACAACATGGGAATACCATAGGTTTTCCGTGCCAGCCTACATCAGTTCCTCAAACAAGCCAAGCTCGCACCTGTTCGTGGCCATTGTCCTTGCTGTTGCCATACCTGGCCTGCTCTTCCTCCAAGGTTGTGGGCAGTAGGTCTCCCTGACCACCTGATACTCATAAAAATCCACTCAGTGTCAGCATATGCACGTAATCACATTCTGTTGTTTCCCTGCTGTCGAGATAGCTCCTGCTGGAACTGCTTGGGTCGTACTCTTTTGTGAGGGTTGTTGCCTTGTCCTGCCCTCTGGAGTGTAAGAGTAACTAACACAAGCAGGGACCTTGCCTGAGTTCGGCACTGCAGTCTCCCCAGCATCTGACAGGCCTGGAGAATCAGGAAATTCTGGTTGGATAAAATAGCTTCTTCGAATTGCAACTTTACATCCCTATATTAGCAAAGTTTCCACCTAATTTATGCTTAGTTTGAGAACAGGTAGACAATTTATTGAGCAGCTTTAGAGAATCTCAGAGTGTATTTGTTATACTCTACCCTTGAAGGTTGGAATGAAAAAGGTGTCAGAGAGTTCAAATTTACCTTTTAAAGATGTTTTTTCTGCCCATGTAGGTTGGGGGAGAGAAAGGGGGAGCACACTGATGTCAGAGATTAGATCATGAGTGTGTTCTGGCTCAAAGTCTGTAATGATCTGAATGTAACAACTGGTTGAAATGACTCAGCCACTTGAAACCAAGAAGAGAAAAGCAGCACTTGTGGCAGAAGTATGAATTTTACAGTCTCTGGAGGGCAGCTGGACAATATCTCTCAAAAGTGCAAGTGCACAAACCTTTTGAGCCAGCAATGCTACTTCTAGGAATTGTTCCTGTGTGTGAGGATTTCACTACAGCATTGTCATAGCAAAAAGTTGGTGCCCTGGCTGGTGTGGCTCAGTGGATTGAGTGCCGGCCTGCAAACCAAAGGGTCACTGGTTCCATTCCCAGTCTAAGGCACATATCTGGGCTGCAGGCCAGGACCCCAGTAGAGGGCATGTGAGAGGCAGCTGCACATTGATGTTTCTCTCCCTCTTTCTCACTCCCTTCCCCTTTCTACAAAAAATAAATAAATAAAATAAATTTTTTTGAAAGTTGGAATCTACCAGTATCATTGGGCAATGGCTAAATAAATTATGGTGAATCCATACAATAGAATATGAAAAGAACAGAGCCACTGTGTATGTCCCGCCATGGAGTGGTCCACGGGCTGCATGGATCATTTGGGGGGAAAGAGGTTCATAGTACACTAGGGTTTGTTTATAAAAAGAGAAAGGAGATGGAGAAAAAAATGCCCGTGGGTATGTCTGTGGGTGTGTATCTGTATCCACACACACAAAGGTATGTCAGACACATCTGTGTGCATGTGCCTCGGATATTGTGGGGAGGATACACAGGAACCTGGTGGCCTTGGTTGCCTCTGGGCAGAGGGGTAGAAATTACTTCCCACTGTACATATACCTTTTGTACTTTTGAATTGTGTACCATGTAGATGTATTATCTGTTCAAAAAATAAATGTTTATATTTTAATTTGGCTTACTTTTTAAAAAATAGGAAGAAGACACAAGATTCTCATTTAGTAAATCTGCTTTCCTTAGGAGTTGAAAGCCCTTGAGCCAAAAGTAGTTGAACTCTCCTTTTCTTGAGTCTTGGAGGTGAGACTAGGGAAGTGAAAAGAGGGCTGTCCTCCTCGGCGGAGCAGCATTGGGAGACCGAGCAGTGAAGATGGTTCTGTTCTGATGGCATGCGTGTGTTGGGGTGGTAAGCCGGGGAAGGGAGGGAACAGATTGCGAAGCCGCTACACCCTGAAACAGACTAAGGCTGCCGCAGGGTTGCCTCTGTCTCACGAGGATCGTAGAACAGCTCGCGTTCTTCTGGCTCTTGGGGTTCAAAATGTAGAGGTGGTACCTCTGAGCCATGGTCCAAGGGGAGCTGTTAACATTCTCCACAAGCCGTGCCTGTCCTCTGTGAAAACCAGCTGTGGGTACTCCTTACCAGCAGGACTCTGACTCTGTCCCGCCCAGGCGGCCGCATCCAGCCCCAGGAGAGAATCGCAACAGTTGTTCTAAGACAGCCAGAGAAATCCTATTTCTCCACTAGGAATTGGTTTACACATGGGTGTCTAACCCACTTATGGCCAGTACTTGGTACAACAGCTGCACATGGTGGTCAGTAAGCAGTCATCTTAAAATTTATTCCTGATTGTGTATTTTAGGAAAGGAGGTATACAGGGGAAGATCATTAACACCATGTGGTATCTTTCAACCAAGATGGGAAAGTCCCCAGGAGCCCCGAGCTTGAGCTTTAGCCCTTAAAACACAGCAGTGTTGGATAGCCAAGGAGGTCATTTGATTGAGAATCACATATCTACCTGCCCCACTTCCTCCAGGTTGTCAGTCAGCTCAAAGAATGTCTCCATACCTCAGCCATCAGGTGAGCCAGTGGTGGAGAAGACTCTTGTGTAAATTAAAAGACCTAATTAGTAGGAATCCAGCCCGCCTGCAAGATCAGGTGGACCGTTGTTGAGGTGATTTAGTCCAGGTGTCCCTCTTGTCCTCCCCATCTCTGTCTGTGTGTGCATGTGTGTGTGTTGAACAGATAGGTAGGTAGATATAGATGGATACATTTGCATGTATGTACACGCACATATGACTGACTCTGAGCCTAGAAATGAATACTTCAAGAGTATTTTATTATACATACAAGTCAGTACGGGGAAGTAATGGGAAAATTCCTCGCAGCTGCTCTCCCTTGTGGTACAGAAGCAGAGAAGGTGCCTCACCAGGGGCTCGTGCTGGCGGCACACTGGAGTCACCTGAGGAGCTTTCAAAAGCCCTGCCACCTGGCTCTCGCCCGCCACCCAGGAGTGCCAATTTATCTGGTCCAAAAAGAGCACCCTGGGCATCCAGCAGTCTCTCATTGTCCAAAAAGAGTCTCTGAAGAAGTGATATAAACCACCAAACCTCTTTTTTGAAAGTCCGATTCAATAGATGGGGTTTCACGGAACACTTTTTAAATACCAAAACTTTGGATGACCTTTGGATGATCCTCATGTCGCATAGAGGACATACTGCCTTGAAATTGGAAGATGAGTTGGATCAGGTGGATAAAGGGTTGGGGGAGGGCCGTTTTATAAAGGAGACAGTTTTCTGAGTGGGCCACAAAACAAGCCCTGTGCTGAGAGAACCTCTGATGAATATAGTATTAGACAAAGGAAAGGCAAATCAGCTCTTGTCAGTTCCAGCCAATTAGCAATAACTGCCTGAAGTGCTGCTGGGGAAGGATTCTGAAGCAGAGTTCCTGTTCAGTGGGGACATGTGCCACGATTGATTAGCAATGTCTGCCACCGCGGGCAAAGGGTGAGCTGCAGGCCTGCCATGCTTTTGCTTTCTGGAGAGCCTTTGTAGGGCGGCCCCTGCAGCCCGGGCCCAGTGTGCTGCTCTCAGCACCAGTAACACTCAGGTGTGGGGGGAGGCTCCAGGCAGACTGAGGAAGGGGAGAAATGCAAGTTCCCACCCCGCAACTCTGTGTTGTCTCTCCAGGCATGAGTTTATCTTTGCTTGGTGAAGAGGCTTTTGAAGGCATTGTTGTAGTTCTTGTTAAATGCTGTGCAAATTAGGGGGTTGAAGAAAGAATTGGAGTAGCTAAGCCACAGGAATGTGCTTCTCCAGGTGGACAGGCTGCAGGCACAGAGGGGGCTGCTGAGCTCCATCAGGAAAAAGGGGGTCCAGTGAGGATGGCCACTGTTAGGGTGGCCCTCTTCTCCTGCTCCCGCCACAAGTCCCCCCTTGCCTGAAGGGCCACCATTGGGTGACGCACCATGAATACCACCTCAACCTCCTGAGGTGCCTCCTTCATCTGGAACAAAGGAAACATGGAATTAAAAAGAAAATACACTGGGTGAGGACAGTGACATGAGGCTACTCCAGTCTTGGCCACCACCTCCCCTTGCAGCCTCATTCAAACTGCATTTGACTACAATCCATCAAAAAATGTTAGGTGAAAAGGTTTCTGAAACTGGTTAAAATATGGTCTGAAGGTTCTTCAGAGCGTGAGAGTGGCGGTCCCACAATGTCAAATAATATGATTAAAAAGGGAGGAAGGCAGTTAAGAGCAGGGGCACCTTGGTGTCAGTCCCAGCTCGGCAGACTGTTTCTCCACCTATGAAGCGAGATGACCAGAGTCACCTCCTCTTGCCTTAAGGTTGTCATGGAGATGAACTGGGAATGCAAGTGGGGTGCACTGCACAACCCCTGGCCCGTGCACTCACCAACTCAGCACTTATGGAGTGGGCCAGGGGCTGAGACTAGGACCCCAAATGCAACAGACCCAGGCCTGCCCCTCACAAAGTTCACGGCTCATGAGGTAGCATATAAACATTAATATTGAAAAAAATTGTATAATTACCATGCCGAATGGATTCAGTGTAAATTATGGGGCAATTCTGTATTGCCTAGCTTTCAAAAAACAAATTGTAAATGCTTTTGTGCTAATAATTAGCTTGCACTTAAGGAGCTTCTGGCCCATGCTCTGCCCCTCACTGCCATCCTCTGATTTAATTCTTACTTATCTCTTAGCTTAATGGCCACCACCCCTCCCAGAGTGGCCTTCTGACCCTCTTAACTGAATCACATCTCCCTGTTTGCTTCTGCATTCTCCTCTTCTGAAGCAATTTGTATGATTATGGGTGTGATATCTGGTTCAAGCCAAAGGAGGGCTGTGACTGTCTCTCCCTCTTCTGATACCTGTCTGCTGTCCGGCAGCAGCACCTGGCACCTGGTAGGGACCCCAGGAAATAGCTGCTGAATTAATGATTGGTCATTACAAAAGAATGGTCCACGCCTACATTTCTGTTCCTGTCCTGAATGCTGCCAGACATGGCCCCAACTGCTGCCAAACACACACAGGCAAGAGGCTTCCAGGCAAGTTGTTAGTCACAACTAGAAGCAACTTTCAGGACAGCCACATGACCGTGGGGCACTTCCCAGGGCCCACACACGTTCCTGCGTCTTCTCTCACGTGGGTCACGGTGGCCAAAGCCAAGGGAGTGGGGGGTTTCCAGGAGGCCTGACTTAGGCAAACCCAGGGCTCCTCCCTCTACCACCACCTTTAAATTCGGTGCCTTCCTCTGCTTCTACCACCCTGGCTCTGTTTATTTGTAAAATCACTGAGTCAGCCTGCAAAGAGGTCATGAAGATGTGTGCAAAGAAGAGTCCTTTCCTTTGTGAGTCTTCCCCCAGCATCTTGAGCCCCTGCTCCCATGACTGCTTCACTCCTATGAAGTGAGATCCTGTGAGCACTGGGCAGTGCTCAGGAGTTAGGTTGCTGGAGGCAGCACGGATTAATGAAAAATGAATGAAAAGAACAGTGACTTTAGGTCTGGTACAGACTTCAGCTTCTCTATCCAACAACTGTGTGTGGTCTTGGATAAACTCTCTGGTGCCTTAGTTTTCTCTATTGTAAAATGAGCCCTGTGTGGCAGAGACAGTTAGTGATCCCCTAGATTTCACGTGGGGAGCCAAGTGAAGTGACTGGCCATGGACTGTGAATGGAAGTGACATGGATCCACTGGAGGGACCAGGCAGGTAAAAGCTGCTCTACGGTAGCTCCTCCCGCCTCATCAGAAGGGGGTATGTTCCAAGAACCCCAGTGGCTGCCTGGGACCTGGGATAGAACCAAACCTTATGCTACATACTATGTTTTTTCCTATACAGCAGGTCCTTGAATAACATTGTTTCTTTCAATGCTGTTTCATCATACCACCGATGAGAAGCTATAGGAACTTAACTCTTTTTTTTTTTTTTGTATAAATTAGCCTGTGGTTAAATTGGTTTCCTTATGTGTCATTTCACTTAAAGTCACAGAACCTATTGACGTTGTTAAGTAGGGACGTACTGCACTCACCTTCTCACTTAAAGGAAGAGCTTCACAGCTTCTGCTTCTCAGAGCTGCACTGTCAGCATCACAGCTCTTGCACTTTGGGACCACTATTAAGTAAAATAAGGGGGACTTACCACAAGCACTTCTATGCTGCCACAGTTAGTCTGATAGCTGAGAGGCAGCTACTAAGTGGCTAGTGGGCGGGCAGCATCTACAGGCTGGACGGAGGGATGAGGTGCACTCCTGAGACCTCATCACTCTACTAAGAACAACACACAATCTCAAACTTCTGAATTGTTTATTTCTGGAATATTCCACTTAATATTTTTAGACTGCAGTTGACCTCAGGTAACTGAAACCACAAAGGTCAGGAAAACTGTGGATAAGAGGGGACTACTGTATCACCACAGCAATCTTGGAAGCCACATGTTCCAAGCATCAGAGCTGAAAAAATGACAAGTGGCCCAGATCCATGAGCCTGGACGAGAGCTATGCAGGAGGGCACCAGACCCACACTGCACCCCAAGTGAGAATGAAATAAACTCAGCAACATTACCCAGGACTTTGAGTGACAACTTGCTGGCATCAAATGACTCAGACTTTCAGCCATGACTTAGACCAGTACTGTGTACTGGAGAAGGGACATTGCAGCCCAAAGTGGGGAAGCAGCTCGCCCTAGGTCCACTGCCAGTGAACAACTGTGCTGAGTAACAACAGTGTCCCGGCCTACCAGAGCACTTTCTCCCCTACCAGTGGCCACCTGGCGATTGGCTAGGCTCCTGTCCAGTCAGTCACATCTCTGTGTCACCTGTCTGAGCAGGGTCTGTCAAAAATGAACACTAAACGCAGGCTTGGCAAGCCTTGCTGACCTCCATTTCACCATGATTTCTCTGGGCGCACGTTGGATTGATGCCACTATTAAAAGTCAGTCCTACCTCAGCAATCAGATAGAAAAGTTATAATCACTCCACGCATTTCCAAGGGACCTTTCAAAGAACATCATTAATTCTGAATAAAGCTCTCCCCTAACAACACTTTCTAATTATAATCTCGATATTCCTATTTTATGCTACAAAATCCCTTTGCCATTTAGAAAGGTGTGGAAAGCCTGCATTTCAAAACATATGTTTGAGTAGCCAAAGTAGCTGAGTTAACGTACTGAAATTAAAACTAACAACAAAAACTTACTCTGTTTCTTTCTTCTCTCATGACCCCTTTCCCTGGTCCATATATTGTATTTGGAAAAGGGCAGTGAGTCCCGTTATTATCCAAGACTGTGAGCCTGAGACACACACCCCCATACCCCCACCATCCCCCACCTCCCGCCCCCAAAAGGAAAATTTGGGTCTTCCAGGCTGAGGAATTAATATGTATTAGTGCCTGGCCAAAAGACAAAAAGCCTCGATTTTAAATACAGTCCAGAGAAGTTCTGCCAAATGCCGGATTCTTCACTCATTCATCCCCAGGGGAATGTTCGGGCCCACAGCAGAGTGCCAGGCCCCGCTGGGTTACCTCCTTACTCCCGCCAGTTCCGTCCCCGTGTGCCAGGCGCCGAGCTAGAGCTTCACAGTCTTGCTCTCCTGTAATCCTCACCACCAGCCCTATGAAGCAGGAGCTCACTTGTTCGAAGATGAGAAAACGCGATGCATACAGAGGAAGCAACTGCCCCAGTGTCCCCAGCGGGGATTTAATCTCGGGGTACTTTTCCTGCCAGAGTCACGGCAGGACAGCACTGAGGTTGGGATAGTGAAAATGACGCGTGGATTATTTTTTATCCTCACTTCCCTCTTGGCAAGGAACTGGCCAATAGTGTTAGGGGATATAGTCTCTGGACCGGAGAGGATGGGTGGAAAATAAGGGCTGAAGGGTCACAGGGATTCACTCGAGTACGGGGCGAATTCCCAGCCCCCCTAGTGCCACTTGGTCTGGCGGGGACCAGGAGGTTGGTGGCAGCAGGAGTCGCGCGAACCCAATCGCTCGCTCCAGAGGAAAAGCAACAGAGGACACAGCTGAGCAGACTGGCTCTCGTCACTACCTGGAAGCTCCGCCCTGGCAAGCCTGCTTCCGCCGCGAGATTCAGCGGAGCCAGCTACGGCTCCGGCGTGCGGGTGCTGAAACCCGTTGCCGCAGCGCACCAAACACGCAGTGGCGAACCATTCGCGTGCCCGCCGGGTGCAGGTATAAGCCCCATTGGTGTACTCTTTAGGTGAAGAGATGGCAAATTCCGCGCGTGCTCCAATTGCGCAGTGGCCAACCTTGGTGTGCAGTGGCCAACCTTGGTGTGCGCTCTCCACGTGCGCGAGCTTCCGCCTCCAACTCTCCGCTTCCCGCAGCGTCCTCTTCAGCCAGCGTCCTCTTTCCCCAACCTGCACCGTGCAGCCCGCACCTCACCTGCACGGTGGCGGGCAAGGGCAGCACAGCTCTGCAGCGACGGCTATAGCTAAACTTGGCCGCCTCGTAGATCTTCCAGTGGACAAACAGCACCACTCCAAGCGACAGAGAGAAGGTTAGACAGAGAGAAGGTTAAAAGGACGGCGTGGGAGTGTTCCTGGAACACCTAGCAGCGCCGCCAGGACGATCATTGCGGAGAGCGCCCAGGTGAGCCCGAGCACGAGCGTGGAAGCTCGGCGGCGGGTGCGCGGCGTGTACTGTCGGTGGCGCGTGAAGGTCCAGTAGCGTCCAGGGCGATGGCCGCCACAGTCCGGATGCTGGCGGTGCAGCACAGCAGGGCGAAGGCGATCCACTGCACTCGTGGCACAGGCTCCGGCCCAGCCGCCAACGTCGCCCGTCCGACAGCTCACCAGGCTCAGAGGCCTCACCAGCGCGGCCACTAGCACGTCCGACGGTCGTCGAAGCCACCAGTTATGCGGCACACGGTGAAAGGCACGGACGCGCAGGATGGTGACCAGAATCAGCAGGTTCCACGGAAAAGTGACCGCAATCAGGAGCACCAGCAGCGTCACCACCAGCACCGTGAAGACGGAGAAGGGCGGCTCTGGGGGGGGGGGGGCTGGGTGGCGCCTCCCGAAGTCGACCCGATGACTCCGTCAGGGCTTGGGCTGCTGCTGCGGGCCTTGGGTCCCAGGGAAAGAGCCGCCGGCTGCGGCCGAGAGGTTAGTGGTTGCCACGGCGCCCTGCACGCACGATCTCCGCACCCCTAACGCAGACACACTTGCAGCCCGCGTCTCTGCACGGACTGGGCAGGCGGCGACGTGGAAGGGGCCTCTGAGTGCAGCGAGCGATCCAGGTATGACAACCCTGGTACCTCCTCGTGCCGCAGCCCCCATTCAGCGCCTCTGCCTGGAGCTCTGTTTTTCAGTGGAGGAAAATGAGAGTGGGACCCTCGGGAGTCCAGCTTCTCGGCGCGCTTGTCCTCCTGCCTCTCCGCGGCGTCCCCGGCGCAACCCGCTGTCCTTCGGCTGGGAATCCGGGAACCCAGCCGAGTGCCTGAGGGCGGGGCGGCCTTGGAGAGATGCCCCAGCCCCATCCTTGCCCGCGGCTGGAGCAGGGCTGCACCGGAGTGGCAGGGGTGCGGGTGATCAGCAGAAGCTGCCAGCAGAAGCCAGGTCTTGACACCGTCCCACGGGTCTTCCTACCTCCGCCATGCACAGGACGCCCTAACTGCGCTAGTCTCTGGAGGATGTTCACAAAGGACCCCTCGACAGGCCTGGTGGCACGATTGTAACTCAGGAAACAGAGGGGCTGGCGCCTCTCTGGGTTCTGCTTTCCAGGACTCTGGATCCTGGGTAAACCTGAAATAGGAGACTCAGGTATCCGGATATATAAAACGGGAAACTCCTAAACCTGGCTCCTTCCTGCCGCTTCACTAGGAGCACGTTTGCCTGGCGAGGGCTTTCCGGTACCTTGAGTAGCTGCTCCATGCAGGAAGAACGCGGCTTCTGAGCAGTTTGAAGGAGGCCTGGGAGAGGCAGCGGTTACCAGCTCTTCGCCAGGTCTCACCATGCCCCACTTGCCTCATCATATCCCCCGCCTGGCACTTCCCACCTCGCCCAGCTTTCCAGTGGGTAACATCCCTGACTGTATGTCTTCCAGGTCTTCATCTCCTGGTTAAGGCTGGAGTAATTTTTTGTTGACCCTTAGGCAAAGGTAGAAAACCATGAGAACTTAAAAAAAAAAAAAAATCAGTCATAACTGAATCAACCTAAAGCTCTGTTATGACTTCTGTACCTGAGGGGTGGAACAGAAACATACAGAACACTGAGCCCCAGCTGCCCCTTCTCTTGTTAGGGCAGCAGACAGGCCGTCACCTTCTGGCTTCTTACTAACACTCTAGGAACAGCTGCAGGCTAAGCAGGGCCCTCAGGAGAGTCAGCTCCCAGAGGGGGAGACTTTCTAGAGAGGCACCAAGGCTGCAGCAGGTGGAGGGGTTTTCTTCGCTTGAGCAGCCCCACCCCACGTGCTTGGGACGATCCTTGGAGACCTGGGCCCTGCAGGAAGGACACTCGAAGAATGTCCTCCTTTGCTCTCCCTTCCTCATCCATTCAGGTACTTTCTGCTTTCTGCATAGTGTGTGAGCCAGTTCTTACACAGACTGGGTAGCACACTCGGGGCATAAAAAGCAACATACAAATAAGTCACAATAAAAATACAGTCATAAGTGTCAAGTGATGGATAAAAACATCTGAAGTAATGAGCTACTCAGGGACCACAGAGACGGGGGAAGTTGTGTTCGGGGACGCTCTTATACTCGCTGGAGTGCAGAAGGGATGCAGATTCTGGACAAGGTGAATGGAGGGGTGGGTCTGGCAGGAAAGGTGAATGGCCTGGGTCAAGGCAGCGGGAGACCACCCTGCTGGGCGCAAATGCCAAGGATCAGGGTTTGGAGAAAGCTATATTTTGGATGATTTTGAACAAATTGATATGACCCAGTTGATGCCAGTAGCAACCTCCCAGTTGTGATAACTCAGCGTGTCTCCAGACATTGCCAAATGTCACCTGGGGATCAGAACCACTGCAGTTGAGAACCACTGACCCAGGTAACTCAGATGTCTCTCTCTCTCTCTCTCTCTCTCTCTCTCTCTCTCTGACATCTCCCCTCTCAAATGCCCAGCTTAACTACAGTAAGTCTGAATCCAACTGGGTTCCCCTCCTGCGGTGTCCCAGAGAAAGTTCCTCAGCATTGGCATGGTGCTAGCTTTAGTTCCCCACATGATAACATATAACTGACATTGTTGATATTATATGTATATGGAACGCTTCACAAATTGGGGTGTCATCCTTGTGCGGGGTCATACTAATCTTATCTGTAGCGTTCCAACTGTAGTTTGTGTGCTGCGGAAGCGAGCGCTGATAACTGACGTTCTTTACAAGGACTCACACACAGAGGCCAGTGAGCGCCGGATACGGCTGTCCCCAATCACCCCACGGCGAGGGTTAACCACCTCCCACCACACGAGGGCGCTTGAGGATTTCTCACCTCCCCAGCGCTCCAGCCTCAGTCCTTCAGTCCTCACATCCCAAACTTTCTGGGGCATCATCTAGCCCTCACAATATCTATTCCTAGCAGATAAGTTCCTAAAGGCTTATCTCAACCCCACCCCTCACCTAAACAATACCGAAACCCTAAAAGATGTAGGTACAGTCCCTGAGGTCAGACTTGTTGAATTTAAATCTGCATGAGGGCTGGTGTGAGCTTTAGGAGGGAAGTGTGAACTGAAGCCACGTCCTGGCACCCTTCCTGCCACGGGCTGACTCCGTTTGCTCCCACCCACGGAGAGCTCCGCTCCTGCACAAGAACACTCATGTGTGCACACCGGCCCACCCAGGCACACCTCTGAGGAACAACTGAAGAAAATTAAGGACAGTATAACCTAAGTGCATTTTCAGAGGAATTTTTTCCCCTATAGGAACACGATCAGCTGAGAACCATTCCACAGTGAGAGTGACGGTACTCGTATGGGACTGGGGGGCCAGTTTCCCTCCTGTGTTCCAGTAAGGACGGCTGCTGTACTTTGTCATAACCAGAATGCTCAGAAGAAACGCCTGCCAGCCAAGGTGAAATTCAGGCCTCCACCTCCAGAGAAACCAAAAATCTGCCTGTAGCTTTAAAATAGCTCCTCCTCCTCCCACCCACTGCTTGTCTCTGTCAAGGGTTTAAAAAGCACATGGGCTAGTCTCAGCCAAGTACCTCATTGTATCTATAGTCGGAGGTAAATCTATATATTATCTGAATACATTGTGCCATAGTGTCATCTGCTTTTATAAAACTGTTTAACTGTGTTTCTGTAGTTACTTTTCACACTGAAACTTAACAATTAAGAGCATATTCCTCTCCTACACCACAAGCTGCTGGCCCTCAGCCACCAGAGGTTGGGTGCCATCTGGGGATGAGGGTGGTGGTGGTGGTGTTTCTCATCCTGAACACATGAGGAAATTGGTCGTGGCTTCTTGTTCGTCCCAGCCTCTCTGTTGCTGTGACTTGACTTTAGAATGAAACCGGGAAGCAATAATTTTTCTGGGTAAGTAATGGGCTTATCTCCAACCCACTACCAAAGTAATGTTAGTGTTTAAACGGCATTTGTGGAGATAAAACATGTTCAAGGAAACAGCTAGGCATAATTGGCTTTTATTTTTTCCTATGTGGGTGTTACAGCTAATTTGTTTGCAGGGTGGCGGGGCGGGAGTGCAGCGGGAGGGGAAGAGAATGCCTTAGAGTGCTTATTCCTCCTCCTATTTCTGGACTTGTAAGTATCAGATGGGCTCCTTTTTCTGCCACAGCTGATTTGGGTTTTGTGTGTTGTTGTTGTTTTTTTTTATGATCAAAGGTAGTTTTTCCCCCATGCATTCAAACCTCAACCCTTAAGTATCCCTTTCTCACTAAAGCAAAGACCTCTGGCAATGACCCATTGTTTAGAGCTGAACGTTCTCCAGAGTTAATGATGACGGTGAAGACCATTCAATAGCCACTAGGACCTTGCACAAACAGGTCACACCCCAAGGTGGGTCCATGGTGGGTGGCTGAGGACGCCACCCAGACAATCTCCAGGCTCATTGGTCTGTGTCTACCCCAGTCTTATTCTTCCTGGCTCATCCTGCCACATGTTGGGCGCCCCCATCTGACCAGGGATAGACACAGAATAGTAGGGTCGCATGAAAGACAGTTCATATCTCAGCGGACCTTTTCTGGACCATTTTAAGCCTTTTACAGGAAGGCAAAATTGGGAAGGAGGGCTGTAATGAGGTCTGGAATTACCCACATTCCTCTGCACCCACTGACATCCTACACCCTGCTCTGAGTTGCGAGGACTGATGATTTTAGCCCTAGATCCTATAATGGAACCATCACCCCTAGGCTGACAAATAGTTGTAATTTCTAACCCCAGAGGAGCAAAAGATAAAAGTGCTAAAAAACAATAACAACCAAAAAACAATGAATCCAAGAACTCCAAGGCTCTTAATTTGAAAAGATCAATTAGGAAATACCTCACAGAGAATTATAGATTAGAAAAAATAGGTCAAGGCAAGATGATACGTGGTAAGTTTAATATAAGACGTATAAGATGAATATAGAGAGTCATAAAGAAATGTCCTACCAAGTTGTTGTTGGTGGAATTCAGATGGAAAGTTTTAGAGAAAAGCATAAACTATTTTGAAAAAGGCATGAGTTTAAGTGTAGATTCCTTCACTCACTGTCCTGCCTCTTGATCCGGGATGAAAACCCTAATTCTGCCCAAGATCCTTGGGTAGAGAAGGTGTTATGATGTCTGGAAGCCCTAAATATTAGCTCCTCCTGGAAGGGGTGAGTAGTGGGTTGAGATGAATTCAGATTCTTGAGATGCAGGAAAAGCCTCAGAGATTCAGTTTCCCGGGTGTGCTAATGGTCAATAAATAAACTTCAGAATTTGGAAGCCAGTATAACAACTCTGGCTGGGCTCATCTCTGCCCACTGCTTTCTACTCCCACTTCTATCATTTTGATCTTCCTTGGGACTGAATTCCCTGTGGAGGGTGGGAGAGAGTCATTGCCACACCTCCTCCATGGACTTTCTTTGATGTTTATAATTGCTGATTCCAACACATTCAAGGCACACTCTTCCATCTCATCAAGTCTGAGCTTTTTTTTCTGGGCTTTACAAGAAGTCTGGTCTCTGGATATTCTCACTTTAGGCAAACTTAAAAAAATACAGTTTGTGTCCCAGATTATATTTCTTCAATTATTTTTTTCTTTAGTCTTTAAGGGTTACAAAGAAAGCAGAGAACATGCAAGGTTATCTTTGTTCTGTGCACTTTTCCTTCAGCATTTCCAAACACTTCCTGAGCAATGACGTGGCCGGATGCCCTGTTTGCTAGCTGAGTGGAGGATGAAGGGGAGCTCCGGAGCCCAGCAGGCCTGGGTGCAGATGCTGGCTCAGCCAGCAGCGACCTTTGGTCTGGTGGGTCACTGCTCTGTACAGCTCTCTCCTCGCCTCCTTGCAGGGGCCTCCCTAATAAGGGAGGACAACCTTCTCACATTCTGTTCCAAATAGGACCTGACAAGTGAACATGATGAACTCCCTCCCTTTCTTTTCCCTTGCTGCTCCATTCTTCCCCTTTCTGTTCTCATTCCTTTTTAAGCACTAACTCTCAGATTCCCCCTTAAGACTGAAGGATTTGTTCCCTTGCCTGCTGGGGAGGCTGTCACAAATAGTCCCATCCCAGCTTCTTCTGGAATTGCCTCTGCTCAAGGGAATCCCTTGCCCAAGGTCACAGCCCCTTCTAGGAGGCTGCATGATCACGATCAACGTGGAGTACACTCTTGACCTCTCTTTCCAGCGTGAGACTCAGATGAGTCACAGGCTTATCTTCAACTTTTATTGAGACTGACTCATGGCTCAGATTCTTATTCAACCCAAACCTTGCATCTTCACCCTTGAAAGTGATGTTCTCCCCTAAGTCACACCCCAATAAACTTCCTGCACACTAGCCTCCATCTCAGCAACTGTGTCCTAGGGAACCCCAGTTGCAACAGCCATGAAGAGGTGGGATGCAGAAGACACTACTTGATGGACAAAAGAAATGCACATTAAATAAGTTGATAGCGTTACAGGATGATTACTAATGAAGAGCCGTAAGTTACCATTCAAAAAACACAGTCATAGGGAAACATCAATGGGGCAAGAGTAGTGAGGGGAGGCTTCCTGGAAGAGGCAGAGTAATAGCTGGGACTTGTTGATAGAATTTGAGAAGGAAGAGAACACAGGGTGCTTTAGGTAGAAGGAATGCTCAAGTGGTCTGAGCATGAACATCCCTGATTTGTGGAATAGGAGTTTCATGTGGGCAAAGCAGATGTTGTTGGAAGGTGGGAAGGAGCTAGATATATGGTTCGGCTAATCCAGGTTGTGGTTAGATACAGATTTGGAAGAACTTTGGCAGCCAGGCTGAGACATCCAATACCCACAAACTGTGGAACTTACTAGGCATGTTGGGTAAGAAGAGGGACACATGACGCATATACGGATGTAAGTGACTCCTAATTAATTGTTGGGCCAGGTGGGCAGAGATTTCATAATAATACTTGATAGTAATAATTAGGAAAGGTCACTACTAATTTTACTTATTTTGACACAAATCTACTATTTTTCCCTTTGTCGTAGAGTAGCACAGTGGCCCAGTTTCACCACATGTGTAGCTTTTTCATGAACTTGACTGACTGTTCCTCTGCACTTGGACTTTCCCTGCTGGGGCATTGAACCACAGCGATGGGAGCTTGAGAGAAGGTACCAGGACCTGTGCCACCGCCCTGTCGCCCACTGGGTTTGTGTGCTTGCGAGCACTGTTTTTCCAGCAGTTTATAGGGCAGGTCGGCATTGGGACTAAATTGGAGGAAGGACACCAGTTGGGTGGCAGTTCCACTGACAGAAATAGGGAGTGAAGGGTGGCTGGACTCAGGTGGGAGCAATGCATGTAACTAAACCTCATTTCTTTCCACGCTGGATGATATTAAATTGAAATGTATAAATCACATTTGTGAAACATTTATCTGTTGATGGACACTTGGATTGTTTCCAACTTTTGGCTATTGTGAATAATGTTGCTATAAACATAAGCATGCACGTGACTGTCTGAGTCCCTGTCTTCCATCCCTCTGGGTATATACCCAGGAGGGGAACTCCTGGCCCGTGTGGTAATCATACATCTCACTCATTGAGGTGCCACCAAACTGTTTTCCACAGCAGGTGAGCCATTTTATATTCTACCAGCACTGTATGAGATTTACAAAACTTCTGCACATTTTCACCAATACATTATTTTCCATTTTTAAAACTATAAACATCCTAGTAGTTGTGAGTGGGTATCTCATTGTGCTTCATATTTAATTTTAATTGCAGAAACTATCAGTCCCTTTACAATAGTTTTAAACAACTATATCTATTTTTTTTGTTTATGGTCTTATTGCTTTTTATTTAAGTGTTTTTGGAAATAAATGAAATTTAAATCATGCACCAAAGAACAAAGTAAAAACTAGTGAAAAGACAACTGGATTTAGGCAGCTTTACAGGAGCACTCGGTTTGGTTTATGAAGCTCTCAATTCAAATAGTTTTTCACTTCCCAGACAATCTTGTCATATATTTTCTTCTTTCCTGTTTTTTTTCCCAAGTCTCTTGCATGATGCCTATATGGTCCAGTGGAGAGTTTTCTGTTTCCTCAGCAATTTCACAGTTGAACTCATCTAGTCAAAAGAGCTCTTAGGTAGTATCTTTTTTTGAGTAATATTTATATTGGGGTGACAAGATAGGTACTCTCAGAACCATAGTGACTTTTTACTGAGGGTGAAATGATACAGAACTATGGAAATCACAACCATCAGACCCACCCCTCACCCTGCTATGATTGACTCCATGACAAATTCTGGAAATTCCCAGACTGTCCTTTTTTTTAAAAAATTATTATTTTATTTTATTTTTAGAGACAGAGGAAGGGAGGGAGGTAGAGAGGGAAAGAAACATTGATGTGAGAGAGAAACATCTGTTGGCT
>PVKM010028147.1:0-18445 GCA_004027735.1 Carollia perspicillata
GGTGGAGGGGCCAGGCCGGGCAGCTGCTGTCTGGAGGGCAGAGACAGGGACTACAGGCCCGGGAAGAGGGCTGACAGGGCTAAGCAGAGAATGCCGACCTGTAGCATTTCTTTCCTATCTGGAGTTTGTTACTCCATCCCATTTTAGGGTCTAAGACCTGGGTCCCTTTGATGGAAATGATGATTCCGTTGTCGGAAGGCAATTGATCCCCTTGGTGAAAATGACAGCTGTATCAGGGATGAGGGGGCTGCCAGAGCAGAGCTGTGCCTCAGTGTCCCATTTGTAAATAGTTAGTGCACCCTGCTGTGTGTGTGTGTGTGTGTGTGTGTGCGTTACCAACACTTTTTCATGAACCTGAATTGTCCATGTTAAGAACTGCTGTCTAGGAGTGCCTGTCTGTACTGTCCTGCTGACCGCCTTAATCACCTTAAAAATTACCTCCTTTAAGTGATTCTAAGAAGAGCATTGAAGGTAACTCCCTGTTATCCTGTCATTGATTGTTCTGTTTGTGGATTGTCCTGGCCCTTATATTCTGCGAGGCTTTTCTTTATTGAGGTGAAATTCACGTAACATAAAATTAACCATTGTAAAGCAGCCACTCGAGTGCCGCTGAGTACACGCACAGTGCCGTGTGACCGCTACTCCTGTCTATTCCCGATACTGCCCCACTCTGAACCAAAACTTCCTACCCACTAGGCAGTTATGTCCCCTCTTGTCACCCCCAGTCCCTGGCAACCAGCAGTCTCTACGGATTTCCTATTCCGAACAATCACATGAATAATTCATACAACAGGTGACCTTTTTTCTGGCTTCTTTCATTTGCATCATCCAGTTGCAGCATATATCAGTACTTCACTCCTTTTTATAGCTGAATAATATTCCATTGTGGGTGTAAATAACAATGTGTTTATCCATTCATCTATTGATGGATGTTCGGGTTGTTTCCACCTTTCAGCTATTGCAAATGGTGCTTCTAGGAACCTTCATATCCAAGGATTTGTTTGGATACCTGTCTTTCGTTCTTTTGGCTCCATACCTACTAGTGGAATTGTTGGATCATGTGGTAATTCTGTGTCTACGGTTTTGAGCAACCACCAAACTGGTTTCCTAGAGGCGGCACCGTCTTCCATTTCTGCCAGCAGTGCCCAAGAGTTCCAGTTTCCGCTCCACTTTGTCTTGTTTTGTTTTGCTGTATACCCATCCTAGTAAGTATAAAGTGGTACCTCATTGTGATTTTGATTTCCATCTCCCCAATGACTAACAGTGTTGGTCAGCTTTTCATATGCTTGTTGGTCGTATGTATATCTTCTTTAGAGAAATATCTGTTGAAGTCCTTTGCCCATTTTTTGGTTGGGTTGAGCCTGCCTGTTTTTGCTACAGCAGTGTAAATATTGCTTTTTTAAAAAAAAATCTTAAGCCACCTGTTTGCTGAGAACTTAGGCCACCTACTTATTAACTTGACACCTGCGACGAGGAGAGAGAACAGGGTGAAAGAAGCTGGCAACGTGCCCCAGAAGGACCCAAGGGGCCCACGGTCACTGTCCATATCTCTGTCCCTCAGGTCATCCTGCAGCTCTTAGCAAACAGATTCCAGGAAAGCCGTTCACATTGGTCTCTGGAAAGACTCGGGCTCCTGGGCCACAGGGTCTGCCCTTTCACCTGTGTTTCTTCTAGGTATTGCAACATCCAGCAGGCCTCCTTTTGACTCTGAGCGGGGGAAGTGTGCCCATGAGCCCTGACCTCCTGGCCTAAGGTCTGGAGGACAAGGCTCACAGCCTTACCCTTGGAGCAGGCGCTCTCTGACCAAAGCTGCAAATGACCGAGAAAGGAGGGCTGGACGTTCCTTCAGTGGGGCTGGGTCAGGCAGGTGGTCAGGCAATGCCCCCTCGTTCCCTCTGGCTCCATTGCAAAGAACTGGAATTGTAGAAACCGGTTCTGCTTTGTCAAGCAGCCCAGCCCCCTCAGAAATCAAAAACTGACTAATTCGTCTTCATTCTGGGAAGAAACTCTCTTCAAGAGGGGGGAAAAAAGCCAAGAACCTAGAGGCCCACTGTCGTGTTCCCCTGAGTAGATTTCCCACGAGACACCCTCCCTCTGGCTTTGGTTACGTTGCCCAGCTGCCGACAGGATGGATGGTCCCAACCTGAGACAGCCTCACAAAGACGAGTAGGCACTGCCTAGCTATGTGGTGCTGTTTGAAACGATGCCACCTCCCTGCAGTGTGAAATGCTCCAGAGGAGCCATACTTCTGGATCTTGGAAGCTTTTGTCTCTTCACAGTTTGTTTTTATTTTCCCTTATTAAAAGGTGTGTACTCCTTAGCCAGGGTTAACTAAAGATCTATCAGGTAATAGTCAGATTTTGCAAAGAAATGTTGGATGAAATGTAGGAAAGATTCTAGTAGAAAATAAAGTTGCCCCAAACACACCGTCCCACTGAGTTTTTTTAATTGAGGTGAAAGTCACGTAACAGAATTAATCGTTTTAAAGCACGCAGTTCAGCGGCACTGGGTCCACTCACAGTGTTGTGCAGCCGTCACCGCTACGTACTTTGAAGACGCTTCCATCACCTCCGAAAGAGACCAGTTAGGCAGTGGCTCCCCGCTCCCTTCTTCCCCAGCCCCTGGCGATCACTAGCCCGGTTTCTGTCTCTGTGGCTGTACTATTCTGGATATTTCATTCCGATGGAATTGTACAACTGTGGCCTTTTGTGTACCATTGTTGTCCCTTGTTGAACACCCCCACCGCAATCTACTGAGGGCATAAACTTTTGAAATATATCGAATAAATGAAAACTCCCTGCTTGAATTAACTGTTGAAATGTCCCACAAAAGTATTTTTCCATCTTTATAATGATGTCTCTACTCTGTCCAAAGCAGAGTGGTAGGTATTGCTGTGGACTCTGCCCGTCAGGATGGACAGGCCCCAAGGGACAGTGGGGGCAGGGGGAAGGCCTGAGGCTCTGCCCGGGACCAGGTGGAGGGGACAGCAGCTTGCACGTGGCCATCGCTCTGTGGGGCTGCAGGAGGCCCGGGCCCTTCCCCAACAGGGGCTGCTCAAATCAGCCTCAGAGGAGCCCGCTGCCTCTGACCACACCTTGTACGTGCGGTTCAGGAAAACCCAAGTTCATCTGCCAAATTCAGGATACAACCCTGACTGTTCCGGGCTTTTCTTTCTGCCTTTCCCTAATCGCATCTGGGCGTGCTCTCTTAAAGGGGAAGTGGTGCGTTCTGACTGGCCAGGGCCCTCCTCCAGGAGCCAGGAAACGGCTCCCACAAGTCACATTGCCCAGCGTGTCACAGGCTCAGCCTCCTTATCCTAACGGCAAGGCTGCCTCCCGGGATGTGTAAGTGTGAGCACAGGGCACGTTGGCCACACAGGATGGCGTGGGGCTGGGCCCAGGTCACAGAAGAGAGAGTCTGGCAGGCGGAGCGTGCTGTCAGCCCACGATCCAGTTAGCGAGCCTGAGCCTTAGCAGAGACTGTGCTCCTGGGCTGTGAGCCGGTGCCAGAGCAGAGGGGGCTGAGGCGTGGAGTGGGGAGAGGCACTGCCTCAGAAGGAGGTCAGGAGTGGGAGGCTGGGTTGGGGACCCGTCTATTCTGGACAGCCTTTCTGGAGGCACAGCCCTCGGGGCCTAGGAAGGAACGGAGTGGAAAATTTTATGGCACACCTGTCGTAGCACCAGGAAGCCAGCTGTAGTAAACCTCACCACCTTGTCACTCCCTACTTCTCTGCCTTTATGTGCAGTTCCAAGTACATGCATTTATCTCTTTGGCAGTTATTTCTCTTTGTCATTTGTATGTGATATGTGTTAAGAAATGTTTCAGGTCTCTGTTAGTCAAACTTTAAAATTGCTTGAAACTAGTGGCCTGTGTTTTTCCTTCTGTCCTGTCCGTGGATGGTCCTGGGTCCAGTGTGTACCATGCTGGGCCCTGAGCAAACCATGGTGGCCAACCCCTGGCAGACTGGCTGGCTTGGTGGGATGACTGGCAGTGCCCCTGGCCTGGTTTCTAACTCGGGTGTCGTTTCCTGTGTTCCCACGGAGAAATTAAGGGGAAAGCTCGCACACACGCACATACGCAGTCCGTGCTCACTCGATGCCACAAGTGAGTGACTGGCAGGAAGACGGACCAGTCCCATACTTTACACTCCTTTCTGCACCAGAGACTTGTTTGTATGGTGTGGGTAGCTGGTCTTAAATCGTGTAAAAAAAATCTGTTTTCATCGAAATAACTCAGACCTTTTGCTCCTAAAGAAGCAGCAGAGAGAAACCGGAGGGGGTGGGGAACGCGTGTGTCTCTGTTGGCATATATTGACAGGGCACAACCACACCCTGTTTCAGACAACTTCCTGTTTGCCACTACCAACTGCCACTCCAAAGAGAGCAGAAATGGTTCCGTTATTAGTGGCTGCCGTGGGACCACGACAGCCTGTGGGGTGAGTGGTTGTGAGTGACACTGTGCATCTAGCAGTGAGGTGAGGCTTTGCACCTTCTGTTGTAGGAGACAATGGCCCCGCGGTCTTGAAATTGGAGGTCGGTACAGATAGAGATCAAGCAGCGGTGGCCTTTCCTTGCTCAGCTTGTGTTCCTTAAACGGTGTGCTCCAGGATCTCGTAAGTGAAACAGTTTTAATCCAGGGGCAAGGGGAAGGCAGAGAACTGCCCACTTAGGAGAGCTGCTACTCGTGTTCTGTTTTAATGTACATTTTCAAGTATTTGGGGAGCTTATGTGAAGTGCCTGCTGTGAGCTGGCACCGTGGTAGCCACCGTCCACGTGTTATCAGTCTTTACAACACTCGTTTCAACAGTGAAGACAGTGCGTGCCTGTCAGGGTGAGACCCTGGGCTAAGAGCCAGGGATGAGAGACTGAACAAGACACCTGCCCGCGACGCGCGTTCGGCGACAGGATGCCTGGCCCAGCGAACCAACGATCGCAACCTGTGATGTGTGCTAAGATGTGCCCTCGCTGTGCTGTAGGGGCACCCTCCCACTTGTAACCCTGATGCAGGCATTACTGTTCCCGTTTTTGTAGGTGAGGAAACCGGAGCTCATGGGGTTAAGGTACTTGTCCAAGTCACAGAGCTAATGAGTGACAGAGCTGGGATTTGAGCCCAGATCTTTCTGATTCCAAAGACTGCAGTGTTGGGTCCCTATTTCTCATGACTCCCAAAGCTGAGAGCATGAGAATCACCTTGGATCTTTTAAAAAATACTGACTTGGGGGCCCTAGACCTACTGTTCCAAGAATGAGGAGCCCTCTGCTGCACCAGGTGGCCTCTGAGGTATAAGTGTGGTCTGTATTCTTTCTCTGCCTCATGCGTAAGGATCCTCCCTCCCTTCCTTGAGGTGTGAGCAGGGCATGGCTGTGACAGGGACAGGGCTTTTTAATGTGCTTAGCCTAAGGCCCCTGGGTAAAGGCCACTGATATTGCTTGTCTCAGGATTGGGAAGAGTCAGTCTACCTGTTCAGACGTTTTAGACATTGGGAAACTCTGTTCATGTATCTTCACCCCAAAGATCCCTCACACTGTGCCTCCCTCTTGATGAAGCTTTGGCTGCCTGGGGCACCTGTCCTTTTGGTGCTCCTAGGGCCGGGATGATGTCAGCTATGCTATCCTCAGGTAGAATCCAGCAGCTATTCCTGAAAACGGAAGCCACCACTTTTCTCCTAAGTTGTGGTGGCTCCTGTGATTATTAAACTCTTGTGACTTGCACGGTGCATATGTCGGGCAGTTGTGGTGGGAGGGCACTCTGATGGAAAACTTCATGCCAGTGGAATTCCTTGTCAACCCCTCCACTCTGTGTTGGTTCTGGACATGTGGAAACAGCTGGGGCAATAAAAAGCCTAATGTTAAGAGGATTGCAGAGTCCCATAAAGCAGAAGGGCTATTCATTTGCCTCAGCTCCTTCGGGCAACAGCTCACCTCCTGAGGGGTAGCCTGTTCTCCACTGCTCAGGGTGACAAAGTGTGGCCAGCCCAAGATCTGGGGAGTGTCTCCCGCCCCAAGGGAACCCTCTGTAATGACAGTGTCTCTTTTATCACCCCCATTTTATCTCAGTGCCTGGCACATGGTAAGTTCCAAGGAAATGAGCAAATGAATGAGATTTGACTTTAACATACTTTTTTCTCTCCTTCCTACCTTTGTATTTGCACCTATTTTCTCCCCTTTGCTCCCTGTGGTTAAGCATGTGATAATGGTTTTTGTCGTTGTTCGTTTGTTCTTTCTTTCTTTCTTTCTTTGAGAGAGAGAAAAAAACATTAATTTTTGTTGTTCTGCTTATTTATGCACCCATTGGCTGACTCTTGCATGTGCCCTGACCAGGGATCGAACCCACAGCCTTGGCAAATGGGGATATCACTCTAACCAACTGAGCTACCCAGCCAGGGCTGTTTTGTTTTGTTTTTTTTAATTGTTGTTCAAGTACAGTTTTCTGTCTTTTACTCCCATCCCAGTCCACCCCGCAGTTCTCCCCACCTCCCTCCCATTTCCACCCCCCTTAGTTTTTGTCCATGTGTCCTTCATATTTGTTCCTGTGATCCCTTCCCTTTTTCCCCTGAAATTCCCTCCCTTCTGCCCTCTGGTTAATCTCAGCCTGTTTTCTATTTCAATGTCTTTGGTTATATTTTGCTTGCTTGTTTGTTTTGTTGTTTAGGTTCCTGTTAAAGGTGAAATCATATGGTATTTGTCTTTTACTGCCTGGCTTATTTCATTCAGCATAATGCTTTCCAGTTCCATCCATGCTGTTGCAAAGGGTAGGAGCTCCTTCTTTCTTTCTGCTTCATAGAATTCCATTGTGTATATGTACCATAGTTTTTGGATCCATTCATTTACTGATGGGCACCTAGGTTGCTTCCAACACTTGGCTATTGTAAATTGTGCTGCTATGAACATTGGGGTGCATAGTTCTTTGGGATTGGTGTTTCTGGGTTCTTAGGATATAATCTTAGCAGTGGAATTACTCGGTCAAAAGGCACGTCCATTTTCAGTTTTCTTAGAAAATTCCATACTGTTTTCCATAGTAGTTGTACCAGTCTGCAATCCCACCAACAGTGAACTAGGGTTCCCTTTTCTCCACAACCTCTCCAACACTTGTTGTTTGTTGCTTTGTTTATGATGGCCATTCTGACCGGTGTAAAGTGGTATCTCACTGTTGGTTTTAATTTGCATTTCTCTGATGGCTAGCAATATTGAGCATCTTTTCATGTGTCTCTGAATGCTCTGTATGTCCTCCTTGAAGAAGTGCCTGTTCAAGTCCTTTGCCCACTTTTTAATTGGGTTGCTTATCTTCTTAGAGTGGCGTCATGTGAGTTCTTTATATATTTTGGAGATCAAACCCTTGTCTGAGGTATCATTGGTAAATATGTTTTCCCATACGGTTGGTTCTCTTTTTATTTTAGTGCTGTTTTCTTTAGCTGTGCAGAAGCTTTTTATTGTGATGAGATCCCATTTGTTTATTCTTTCCTTTATGTCCCTTGCTCTAGGGGAGAGATGTTTGTTTTTAATCGTTTTCTTGTAAAGACTTAAACAGCTTTAACAAAAACAAAGCCTATTAAGCAATCCATCCTATATCCTTCCATTTTTTTTCATCTAAATACATGATATATATAGTATATGTGCATTAAATGTTTTATGTTTTTATAAAGTAATTATTAGTATTAACATATCTTCATGGTAGTTTTAATTGTGCTTTTCTTTCTTGTGTGTTTGGACTTTTGTGTATTTCGGGACCTTATGTGAAGGGCCTGCTGTGAGCTGGCATTGTGGTAGCCAGTGTCCACATGTCATCCATCCTCACACCATTTCAACAGGGAAGACAGCGCGTGCCTATCTGGGTGAGACTCTGGGCTGAGAGCCAGGGGTGCAAGACTGAACAAGACACCTGCCCGCGACTTTTCCTTAAATTCGAAATAACCCTCATACCTCTCATTTTCAGTTCTTTCATTATAGACCATTCAGGTTCATTTTGGTGTTTTGTTACTATTGTAAATAGTGCTACTGAGAATACCCCTGAAATTTTTTGGAGGAGGGGGATATTTCCTTGGGGACTGTTTTCCAGACTAAAATGACCAGATTACCAAATCAAGGCTGTGTGTTTTAGTTCCCGTTGCTGTTGCCAGGTTGCTCTCCAGAGAAACGTCATCCCTTAAAAGTGCCCACAGCATGTGTACATGTTCTGTTTCCCCACAGATCTGTATTTACTGTCCTTGTTTGTTTGGTTGGTTGGTTGGTTGGTTTGGTTTTGGGGTTTTTTTTTCCAGCTAAGTTAGGTATCTAGTGAGGACATCCTTAGGGGCTGTGGCAATATTTTGGGGGTCGTGGAAAGTCCTGGGCCTCCCCAAACTCTACCTAGTGGTGGTTGGTGCCCCAAATTTGCACCTGAGTATAAATAACCAGTAGAAGAGGAGGCATAAGGTGGAATGTTTCTACCAAGGGGGAGAGATCAGGAGAATCCCATATTTCTAACTTCAGGGCTATGTTCTGAGCCAGCTCTGGAAATGGGGAACACTTTGTGAGAAATCATTTTAGAGGTTTGTTGCTAAAGTGCAGAGGAAAAAGAACATCCTCCCAGTAGTGTGGCAGGGTAGCAATGGTACTGGCTCCAGGGCCAGGCAGGCCTGGGCTCTTCTCCCAATGGCTGAGCTCTGTGTGACCGTGGACTTGTTTCATAATTTTGCTGAGCTTTAGTTCCCCATCTGTAAGAAGGAGGCTAACAGTACTCACTTGTGGGGTTGTTGGGTAAGGTGACATGAGCGGGTAAGTGTAAAAGTCGCTTGCACAGTGCCTGACACATAGTAGGCACTCAAGAAATGCTGCTTCTCTTCCTGACCTAATGAATGGGCTCAGGGTGACCAGATAACCAAGCCTGGGGGATTTAAGATCTCAGCATGTGAGCCACTGGCCCACACCGGCATTTGTCCAGAGGGCCCCACGCAGTGCATGCTCCCTGGCAGTGGGCGGCGGGTGAAGGAGGAAAACAAGAAGCCCTGGTATAAGCTGACTGGTGACAGGCACCCGTGCTGTAAGGAGCACCTGCCCAGCCACCCAGGCCCTGGTATCTTAAAGAAGCACTACACCCAGAAGAGGGAGCGAGCGTGCCAGAGAAGCTCACAGGCACTCCTGGCACACGAACTGCTTGGCATGCTCTGCCTGCCACTCACGGCCTGCCTTCGTTATTTGGCTTCCCTGTGTCTTCATTTCCTCTCCTGCTGAGGAAGGTTGGTTCAGTATCCCTCCTCTGACCACCATGGCACCGTATTTAGTGTCTGAGCACAGCTGTGGCAGATGAGACCACAAGCTCAGGTTCTAGCCCCTGCTTCTCTACTTAATAACATTGTGGCTTCGGGCCGGTTTCTCAAATGCAGTTGGCCTCAGTTTCCATAGCTATAAACTGGGGAAACACTTCCCTCACCAAGAGATTCCTACATGGTTCCCCTTGCTAAGGTCTGTGCTCTGCCCCTCACCCTTCAACTCCAGTTACTTTTGGAAGAAGGTCCTTGGAATTCCGAGCTGTCCTTTATGGAAAGCATCCTGACCACGGCTACTAAAGCAGATACAATTCATTGATAAAATAGAACCTGACTAAGATTTGCCAAGTACCTGCCCTCAAGGGCAGAGGCTGGAGGAGGCTCGGTGCTGTCAGTGAGAATGCCAGATGCTAGTGTAAGCCTGAGGGAGCTTACCCACCAGGGTGGGCCACAAGTGACCCTGGTGCTCCACACGGTCTGCTGGGAGGGTATTGGCCCCTTAAAACCATATTGGAAAATTCCCAACAAGTTCTTTCTAAAACCGGAACAGGGCACCACATTGGGTGTTGGCATCCGGTTCAACCATTCACGAGGCATCTGTGCTGAGGTTTTAAATGCAGGACATTGATACTGTGAGTATGAAAATATCTCAGTGAATAAGCAGGGGGAAAGCAAGGGCTCTGAATTTTTACTGAAAGGGAATTGCTTGAGAACCTGGTGGATTTTATCTGTGGAAAATAAGGAGAGAGACTTGTGGAGACACCAGGGCTCCTCACACTTAACAGAGATTTTTAGAATGCCAAGAAATGGGGTCTCCAAGCACCCACTCAGCTGGTCTCCAGGATTGTGCCCTGGGGTTACACATGGATGGTTAAGGTGTATATGGCAAAGTAAGGTCTTAGGACAGCCAGCTGCTGAGCCTGTGGTCTGGACTTCCTGTGGTGGAAATGTAAAAAAGTAAAAGAATTTGGTTTTTTATTTCTTTGGTCCTGGGGTCCCCAACTTTCTGATTACTGTGGCACGGTGCTGCCAATTGGTATCAAAAAGCTGCCCGAACACTTGTTTCTTTCCTCTCCCTAGAGGAGTCAGATGCACAGCTGAAATGCCCAGTCACGGGAAGGGGCAGCAGGCTCTTCTGGATGATTCCATCCGCTGCGGCATCTTCTGGTATTTCAAGGTAGTAGAACTCAGAGTTAAGGCCACAGATTCTAACATCAGGACCAGATTTGATGTTTCCTAGATCCATGACCTTGGGCGACTCATACCTCTGAACCTCAGTTTCCTTATCTGTAGAATACAGATAATAATAGTACCTCTCTTAGGGTATTGCAAGAACTGAATGCTATCAGGTAAGCCAAGTGTTCGGTAGCAGTCTGGCACATAAGAAAGTCTTAATAAATTACTATTACTATCGGCCAAAGGACAAAAGGGCTGATACCAGAGGTTGGTGATCCCGGAGCACTCACTGAGGTTGTGTTTGATATAGTAGACAGTTAATTCTGCATGGGTGTTCTGACAGTGACTTTGTTTCACTTCATAGGTAAGTGGTACTCATATTCAACACTAGCACAATAGATTGGTTTGAGCTTTCTGTCACACGGTGTGGAAAGAAATTTGTTGCTTGAGCTATAAACTACTGCAACCTTTCACTATACCTCAGAGAAATGATCCTAAATCACTTTTTAAATAAATTGTTTTGTTTTTAAGCTAGACAGTAAGTAGATAGTAAGAGAGTGGCTAAGTAATTTAGAGCATGTCAGTGATTGAATATTACCATTTCAAATGACCTGTGTATGGGAGCTAGAAATGTATAAATGGCATAATGTCAGCTGGAAAAGAACACTCCAAAATAGCAGTTGATTCCAGTTTCATGTACAGATGTTACCACATCTATGTACATTAACAAAGAATGAGAAAATTTGGAGGGACAGACTCTCTTTCTCCAAAATCGCTTCAGTCTATGAAATATTTTAACAGTAAATAAAGAACACAGTGTTCTATAAAATCTTTCTGGGCAGGGAAAATGAAATTTAAGTAATTATAAGGATATATCTAAGGTATTCCCTTGATCAAAACAGGGAGACAAAAAAAAAATGAGTAAGCCATAGTCGGTGAGGGCTTATATCAAGAATGATTGCAGAATAAGTCTGGAACACTTTACTCAAAGACATTCTACCTGCACAGCAACATCTTTGTACAAAAAACTACGACCCAGAAAGGAAATACAATAAAAATTAAGTCTAAAAAAAAAGAAGAAAAAAGAAACTAAGACCCTATCGCCAGCCCACCCCACCTCTCTGCCAAAAGTCAAAACCCTGTACATAATCCGCAGACGGGTCTTTACAGACTAGGGAAACACAGATTGAACAGGAATTGGACCTTCGTGGAGAAAACAGTCTCCTCGCTCTGCCTGACCCACGACCAGGTCTGCCCACTTTCAAGAGCTCAAATGAGGGAAGTGTGAACCCCACCTCCCAAGTGCAGCTCTCGTCCCTCTGGCCGCGGCCCCACTTCATTCTCGCCAGCACCAGTGGCTGTCAAGCTGGGTCTCCGTGAAGCTCGGTGGACAGAAGTACAGGTCTCTTTGTGAGATATCTTGAAATACTAGTAGATTTAATTCAGTCTGAACAATGTGAAACAGTTTCACAAGTAGGAAATGCCTTTTTAATCTGTTTATTATAATATAAAATCACACAAAAAAATTGAGGGTAAAAGTCTGTCCTCAAGTTTTGGCGAATAATCTCTCATATGCAACTTGTTCTTTCAGTTGGTCATTTGTGGAACTAAACTATAAAACCAAGAAAAAAGCTTATTCGTCGATTTAAATTGTTGTGAGTTTAGCAGCAGGATCACTACCCAGAATTCTCTGGGAAGGTGATTTTAGAATGGCTGGTCTGGCCCATTCGTTTAGTGCTTAGTGGCATCTTTCCTTGTGATTCATCTTTGTTTATTCGTATTATTTTAAACTCTTAGTGTAGCAAAATGAAATTTCTTTTTGTTATCAAGCCTTGTCTTCCCAGCGGAACTGAGGAATATTTCTGCACATCCTTCTGCCCCACCTCCTCTAGGCAGCTTGAGCAAGTGATAGCAAGTGTGTGAAGGAAGGCTGCAGACAAATCCAAAACAGTAGGGGTAAAAAGCAGAGTCTTATTTTAGTTTTGGAAACCTCTGCCAAAAAAGAAATTGCTAAGCAAAACATTTCTGAAGGGCAGAAAAATTTGAAGTGAGCTGACTTGGTTCTAGTTTCAGCATTCCCTCCAGCTAGGTTTGCCCTGCAAGCTGGTAACAGAGGACCTCTCCAACGGATAACCTGAACAGTCAGCAAGGAGGCAGGATGAGCTGACTTTTACAAGACAGGTCTAACCTTCGGTGATTCTAATTCCTGTACTTGCTAGTTTCCTGCTTCCAAATCTTGGTCACAGTACACCTCATTTCCTGCCTTCCTGAGAAATGGTTAGGCCCCATTCTTTGTGTAGCCATTGGCCCTGACCTTGGCGGATCACCTCGCCATTCTGGGTCATCTCTGGCCAGTCAGGCGTGAGGAGGGTAGAGATGCCTGGCTGCTTCCTGCCTGTCTCACCGGGGTTGTAAAGGCCAGTGCAATTTTGCGAAGGCTGAATTCCTCCAAGGAAGATCTGCCTGAGTAAAATATTTCAGTACTTCGGCTGTAATTAGTGCTGTAAATTCAGGAATCATGAGGGATGAGAAGAGAAGGAGCAGGTATAAGTATGCCTTGTATTTATGATAATGGAGTGGAAAGAGGCCTTAGAAGCTATCTAGGGACCCACTTCATTTACAGATAAAGACGTGGAAACTGAGAAAGTTTAAGTGGTGAACTCTAGGCCATAAGCCTACTAATGTGGTATGGTTAGAGCTGGAGCCTAGAGCGCCTGCCTCCAAGCCCATGGTTCTTTCTGCTACATCAAAACAGAGGCCCTGGAACTAGCTCTTGGTTTCCAAAACCTTCAACAGGACAGCTCTGGAAACCAAACATGAATTCACAGTCTATCTGATTCGGTGCAGAAAAATTACAAGACTCTCGAAGGTGTGGAGTCATTCCTTGTAGGCTGCGTGTTAACACTGGTCAGGTAAAAAATACCCACAATCACGTGACCCTCAAAAATCCACTTTCCCCCCCAACTCTCACTTCATCAGAGGACTAGAGTCAGTCTACTTTGAGACAACTTGGTAGGCGCACAGAGAAACGCCACAGTCCCCTTTCAGATAGCCAAGATTAGTCTGGCTTTCTTTGCCTAGGTCAGGTGCCTGGACAGCAGCCAGAAATGTCTCACTGGCAGGAAAGCCTGGGACTCAGCGTGGAGGTGGAGGGGGAATGTGGTCTGCCATCTTCATCTCCCACCCTGTTCACATCTCGTTCAACCCAGATTTCCAGACTCGCGATCTCTGGTTCTTCCCTTCAGGACATGTGATATCATCTCATGTATTTATGGAACACATATTAATTCATCATTAACTATATGTAGTACCCTGTAGTAGGCACCAAAGGACCAGAGAGGGCCCTTAGGATTCCAGAGCCTTTGCGTTTGGGGGGTCTAGGATTCCTTCTGTAATGTTGTACAAAGTTGGGCATGTATACATGTGCATTCTTCTTGGGAGAGGTCCTTTGATCGAATCTGTTACTGTGCCACAATTAAGAACCACCTCAAGGGTGGACACTAGAACTTTACTTCATGCACCTGCTGTCCTAGTCAAGTGCCCTCATCCTACTCACTGAGTCCAGACCACGAAGCTGACTGAGTGTGGACAAGTGAGGCGTGTCTGCCCAGAGCTCTGGTATTTTCTATTGCACCTCAGGAAGCTGTGCCTACTCTCCTCTGTGGATTCTGCCCCAAGCATTGATGTCCTCCTGCATGCCCTGGCTTAGCAGGTTTAACCCCAGACCCCAAAGAGCCCTGGAGAGGCCACAGGGGTGACGTGTAGACAGAGGCCAGGCCACTCCTGGCTCTTGAAGACTTTTTCATTCAGCCCTTGCTGGTCCTGACCATAGTGACCCTGCTGCTGGTCCGATTCAAGAATTTCCTATTTATTCTCTTGAGAGTCCTGCCCTGCCCACTGCGCTGAAGGACCTAGTGGTCTCTGAGCAGCTGTCTGGGGGTCACTTTGGGTATATGGTTATCCCACTGTGTTCAGGTGACACCTGGAGTCCTCTCTGCTACTCCTGTGGAAGTTGTTTTGCAGAAGACAGGCCTGGTAAATGCCTCTGGTGACACCCTTGGTCCAGTTCAGCATGTCATTTGACACAGAAATTCAGAATGTCATTGCTAGGTAGTGGGAGAGGAACGGATGTCAAGACAGACAGTAGTCACGAGGTAAAGAAAAGAGGTTTAAATAAGTGTATTTTCATGTTAAGTTACTGATTGGAGTTTCCACTGGTATTTGAGGAAACATCATTTTTTAATTTGTAATAAAGAAGCTAAATAAAGGCATTTCTCATTCAGAAAAGAAAAAGACAAACCACAGTCAGAGCTGAGGCTTCAGGGAGGCAGACGTTGCCAGATAAGCACTTTCTCCTTGCCTGTTGTATGTGAGCGTGGCACGAGTGTGCGAGAGACTCACTTGCTACAAATGACGTGCTGAGTTCTGTCCTTTCTCCCTCTGCAGAGAGAAGACACGCTTCAATGTGCAGACCTTCTTCCTCTCCAGCGTCTCCACCCTCCAACTCCAGGACATCACTAGTACAGGTGAAAACAAAAGCCTGTCTCAGCGGCCATAACTCTGCCAGCAGCACCTCAAAGCCATTCAAAACGCCCAAAGACAATCTACTTACCTCCAGCAGCAAACAGCACACAGTCTTTTCTGCGAAAGGATCAAGGGACAAACCATGGTGAGTGTCCGGTGCTGGCAGCCAGCAGCTCTCTGTCCTCGCTCCTTGCCCCTGTCACCACAGGGAACGGTGTTTACCTTCTGGCTTAGCTCCCAGGCGTGGTGTCTAAGGAGGGCAGGGGCAGAAATCCCACATGACAGGGTGAGGAGTCAAAACATTGGAGGGAACACAGGACCTTAAAGTGCCATACGCGTGACAGGAGAATTTTTCTGCTCCTAAGAGCTGAGCCAAGTTGTGTCTAAGAAAAGGGTACTGGGGAAATACTGCTTGTCGACACGGTCTCCTCTCAATTTTCCACCCCAGTGAAGAGAAGCTTCGGTGTGAATAATCAAAAGCGCAGTCTGCCCAGCAGGGAGCCAGGCCAGGCCTGCCCCTGCACAGCCTCCCTCCTGTGGGCAGCGGGGTCTCCACTCCTGAAACAGCTGCCCGCAGACGCAGGTGATTGGGAACTGACCACAGGAGGAAAAGAGCAGATCCGAAGAGCATGGCACCGCTTTGTTGGGTGGGACAGAACTGGTTGCAGGTGACTGAAAAATCAGAGGCTTTTCATTCTTTTTTTTTATCTCAGTCTTCACCAAAAGTCAGAAAAGGTCACCTGTGGAAGGGACAGACAGGAAACTAAAGTGAAAATAAGAACAGGAAGGAGAAGATGAATTCAGGCAGACCTCAGGGACACTGTGGGTGCCAGACCATCGCAGTGAAATGAGTATCACAACAAAGCGAGTTATAATCTTTGTGATGACAGAGGATCTTGCCTTCAATTTGTACAAAATGCAAAATCTGTGAGGCGTAGTGAAGCAAAGCACAGTAAAACAAGGTACGCCTGATGCCTGTGTCTTCAAATGCTCAGGGACCCAACTTGCAAAATTTAAGGGCGGCCTTATTACAGGGCCCCTAGCTTTATCTTTCAGGGATCGTTGTGGGGCCTGATTTATATATTTAAAAAGAAAAAATAGTCTGTTTATCGGCGATAGTTAATTATACTTAAGTTCATACCTAGAAAAGCTGGGGACTAAAATTAAGTGTCAGTCGGTGTGTCACTGCACACTGGAGACTATGATGACCTTATAAAGAACTAATTATGCCAGATCAAGTAAAGAGCCTCCTGACAGAGTGGAAGGGTTTAGCGACAGCTGTCAAGGAGGGGAGTCACCCGTCATGCCAGGTGACTTGTGGGCCTTATGGATAAGCTTTGCTTTCTTCTGATCGTTAGGATCTCAGGCCCATCCTGTAGGAGGATATAGCTGGTTAGGGAAGAACCTGAGAGTGGCAGTGGCCTTGGTGCTGGGCCTCTGGGAGTGAGTCTCCCTCTAATCAGTGACCTGGGAAAGCACTTGAAGATTGTTTGTTGAGGTAACATCACGTGTCCTGATGTAAGCACAAGCTCCAGAATTACTTCCTGTGTACGAATCTCAGCAAGGTGACTTTGGGCAAGTTGCCCAATCTCGGTTGCCTCAGTTTTACTCATCTGTAAAATGGGCTAATAATAGCACTATCCCACAGGCTTGTGATGAGGATTCAGTGAGCTATATTTTATGCGATCAGCAAGTGCAATGTCTTGAGCACAGTACATATTTGATAAATATTTGCGATAATCTTATCACAATCATGGGTATCACATGTGCCAAAGGACAGAACTCCTGCAACTGGAATAAAGGTTGAGAAGTCAAATCTCCCTGAAACAGTCGAGAAGTGGCTCTGACTCTGACTGAATTTGAAAATGGGAAAGGATAAAATCATTCAGAGTCCAGAAATGAGCTACAGAGACACCAAATGAGGAAAGCTGGGCAAAGGGCTCAAGAGGAATAAGCTAAAAGGAGACTTCAGGGTCACAGAAGATCATAAAATGGAGACAAGAAGTGATCAGTGATAAACGTGGCCCCAGGGAGACGAGCCTCAGCACCAAGAATCCTCCCAGGAGGCAAGCCTCTGGGGAGACCACTGGGGTTAGGTCAGTCTCCACCTTTGACTCAACTAACTCAACACACACTTGGTAAGACCTGTTGTGGGCAAGGCCCCTTCAGCTAGAGGCAGAAGGTACTTGTGAACGAATTTGAAAAATCTATCCAGGGCCCAAAGAAAAACAACCAAAAGAAGTACAAGGAGGGAAATATCTCATAAGAAAAAGACTCCAAAAACGAGAGCACTTGCCTTGTGTCAAGAACAGAAAGCCAACCTGTGGGCAAGTTACCTCACTTGAAGTAGGTAGACATTCTGAAGACAGACCCAGGGGTGCACCACGAAGGAAGCTCAGCATTGATTGCTGCGGTCTCCTACCTAATCTCTCCTTCAGGCAGCCAGGCTAGAATGCCCATACCCACCACCACAGACACGTGCTGGGAAGGCTGGCGGGATTTGGTGTGGAGACTTCCAGGGCTCAGCCTCAGTGCAGGGAAGCTTCCCCAGAGAGCAATGTGGAAGAATAGACACACAGCTGGAGGCAAGAAAAGCCAGTTCAAGGGAGCACCCTTCTAGTGGCTAGATGGGATGCTGCCTGACTCATGAATCACTTAATAAAGCCAATTTGGAGCTTTTTAAAAAAGAGAAAAGAAAAGCCAGTTCAAGTCCCAGTTTGGTCACTAACTTCCTGTGTGACCTTGAACAAGTTACTTCCTGGAGTCTTGTTTTCAAGCCTGAATATTTTGTGATTCTAAGTCATAATATTCCCTCAAAGCTTCTCAAAGCTTCCTGAATTAAAAGTTTAGCCCCTCGGCCCCACATAAGGGACTCTTTACAGACTGCCTCCAAACCCCTAATCCAATCCTGATCATTCAATACCATCCCATTACTCCAGCTTCCCTGATACAACTTCTGCTGGTACCTTTGCCTAGAATATCCATCCGTCTTTACTCAGCCACTTAATGAGCACCTATTATAGTACTATGTGTCCACTCTCCAACAAGCACTGGGGTTATATAGGTCCCATGATGTTACCCATGGAACATTTATGCCAATAGAAAAAAGCCTGGATACAACATTTTAGGACCAGGTACACAGTTGGCCAATGGTCTTCATCTGAACCCTACTCACTTTCTCAATCAGGCATTCCTAGTGTAATGCATAACCTGTACAACTGCACACTGCAGCCCTGGGGATGCAAAGTTAAATAAGACAGGCACTGTCTTAGGGAGTCCGTAAAAAGACATAAGCAAACACGGAATACCGTGTGACAAGAGCTAAGATACTAGAACCACAGAAGGTCACCTAACCCAGGCTGAGGACTCAGAAAGGGTTTTCAGAAGAGGTTGCACAGAGCTAGTTTGAAAGATAAATAGAAATGAGATACACAAAGAAAGCCACATTAGAATGGTAAATGTTAGATTATGTATATTTTTACCACAACTAAAAAAAGTTTTT
>PVKM010028148.1:0-18437 GCA_004027735.1 Carollia perspicillata
CTGTTGCTAACCTTCCATGTGACCTCCATTTCTGTGGCTCTGCTCCTGTTTTAGGTGACCACTTAGTCTGCTTTTGTTTTAGGTGTGGATGTTAATAACTGTGAATTTGCTGTCCTTTTACTGTTCATATTTTTATCTTCTTTTTCTTAGATAAGTCCCTTTAACATTTCATATAGTAAGGGCTTGGTGATGATGAACTTCTTGAACTTGATCTTACCTGAGAAGCACTTTATCTGCCCATCCATTCTGAATGAAAGTTTTGCTGGATAGAGCAGTCTTGGATGTAGGTCCTTGTGTTTCATGACTTGGAATAGTTCTTTCCAGCCCCTTCTTGCCTGTGAGGTCTCTTTTGAGAAATCAGCTGACAGTCTGATAGGAACTCATTTGTAGGTGACTCTCCCCTTGTATCTTGCTGCTTCTAGAATTATCTCCTTCATTTTAAAAATGGGTAATGTAAATATGATGTGCCTTGGTGTGTTCCTCCTTGGGTCCACCTTCTTTGGGACTCTCTGAGCTTCCTGGACTTCCTGGAAGTCTATTTCCTTTGCCAGATTGGGGAAGTTCTCCTTTACTATTTGTTCATCAAATAAGTTTTCCACTTGTTGCTCTTCCTCTTCCCCTTCTGGTACTCCTATAATGCGGATGTTGGAACATTTAAAGATGTCCTGGAGGTTCCTAAGCCTCTTCTCATTTTTTTGAATTCTTGTTTCTTCATTCTTTTCTGCTTGGTTGTTTGTTTCTTCCTTCTGGTCCACTCCATTGATTTGAGTCCCAGTTTTCTTCCCATCACTACTGGTTCCCTGTGCATTTTCCATCATTTCACTTATGAACGCCTTCATTTGTTCATCTAATTTGTGACCAAAATCAACCAATTCTGTGAGCATCCTGATTAGCAGTGCTTTGAACTGTGCATATGATAGGTCGGCTATTTCTTGCTTGCTTAAAAGTATTGGCTCTGGGACTCTGAGCTTTTCTTGTGTTTGAGTCATTTTTGGTCAGGTGGCGCCTGTTAGTATGAGGGGAGGAGCTGTAGGTGTTCACCAGGGTGGGGCAGCCTAGTCGCCAAGTTGTGACGCTGCCTGTGGGGGCGGGATCAGAGAGGGAGCAATGGCGCCTGTTCCACGCTCTCTTGAATTTACACCTCCTCTGCTGCCTCCCACAAGCAAACTGGGCCCCCCTGGCGCTGGTTCCTAGGTGGGAGGGCCTATGCACACTCCGGGACCTTGCGGGTCTCCCCGGCAACCTCTCCTGTGAGGCTGGGAGTCTCTCCCGGAGCCTTTCAATTGGTGTTTTTAGGCTTTGTTTCCCGTCACTGGGGCCCTGGGCTGTTCCGTCCGTCTCACTGCCCGCTCTTGCCTAGTTTATCTGCACGCGAATGTGTGTCCATGGTTGGCCAACTGTCCTGCGTGCCCTGGGTGCTCTGCTCGTCTCCTCCCCGCGTCTGGGGTCTGCAAGCTCCACGCCACCTACACCGCCCGGCGCTCCCAAGCCTGGCAGCCACCACGTTTTCCTGCCGCTTTCCCTCTCCACCGGCTGCCGACTCTGCCCCTCTTACCGGTCTGGTTGAATGGTTGTCGGACTTCCGTAGGTCAATTTTCTGTGTTCTGATTGTGTTATTGTTTATAAATATTTGTTGTCCTTAATCTTGGTTGTGAGAGGAGGTACAGTGTTTCCACCTATGCCTCCATCTTGGCCGAATCATTCAAACTTCTAATAAGCAGCAAATACATATCTATCTCTGATAAAACTAACCCTCCTAGAAATTAAAATTGTTTGCTTTTTTACTTAAAGTACTAAAGCTTTGCTCTTTAGAAGTATACAAAACAGTATTTTACACTTGAAGATGTTTTAATAATGTCTGTAAGAGTCTAGCTATTGAAGTACAGTTGGAAAATCAGACAAAAGAAAAAAGAAACAAAGCCAAAGGAAATAAAGCATTATTCTTTAGTAATTATAAAAGAGAATGATTCCCATGAATTACTCCTTGAATAATATGTTATTGTAAATGCCTCAAAGCATTCTAACTCATACTTTTTAGACTTCCTTCATACTATATTATAGTTTGGAAGTATTAGTAGATGCTATAAAATTAATTGTTGAAAACTTTAAAAAGGTCATCATTGGAAAAGGTTTGGGGACAGTATCTTTTTAAATATTCCTTTTATAAAAGAAGTAATTTGTCAAAACCAAATACATATTTTCACAATTAAGACAGAGGGGAAATGTGAGGTGGTAGAGAATTCCACCCTGAATTTAACTTATGAAATACTAAAATGTACTCATATACCTTTGTGTCAGGAAGTGAAAATTTTAATAACAAGACTGGTTTTTCAGTGAGGCAGTTTTTCAGAACGCAGAGTTCTTTGTCCTTGACCATGATTAGCTGTGGACACACTCACAGACTTGGTTTTGTAATTCCTGCACCACCACAGGTTCCCCTTTGGCACTCCTCCTGAGCTCTCCTTGTTACCAGCATGACCCTTCTACGTACATTTCTGTGCTCCTGATGGAAAGGACAGCTGAGACTGTGACAACACATCCCCAGTGTCCTCCTGGGCCACCCCAGAAGGAGCAGCTGTGACACTCATCTAGAGGGGGGTCCCTTCGGCCTTGCTGGCGTCGGCCTTTTTCCTACTGTTTTCAAGGGGCTTCTTGGAGGCTGAGGGGCCCTGAAATGGGGTCATGTTCCAGACTTGCCATTGCAGTGGTTGAGAGAGGAAGAAGAAATGTCAGGGCCAACAGTTTCTGTACAGAGTGGGAAGAAGAGCCAAGAGTTCTCTATAGATAGGTATGCGTCTGGACTCTATGGATATGTGTGTATTTACCTCATTTCCTTGATGCAGTCTTTTCTCATAATTAAAGAGTAACTTGAAATAGAAAATGTTTGGATGATCATTTCTGCCAAAGCAAGTTGGTTCATAAGGAATATCCCTTAATTTAGTTGAAAAATAACTATTGAAGATACATATGTATAATCTAAGTCTCTTAATATTTTTGTATTTAAACTAGGAAAGAGGTATGTAGTGAGATGTACATTTAATTTGGCCAATTTCTGACAATATTTTATGCCTATTGAATCTTTAGTTTCTTTGGGGACATAGGGGATTTTGGGCATAATATGACATGCTTTTACAATAAGTATGTTTATTTAAGTTTACAAAGTAAGAATGACATGGATTGAAGAGATCTTGGTAGTTTTGTAGTTCCAAATCTTTAAAAAAAAAAAAAGTCCACTTAAATTTATCTTAAACTCTTTGATTTACCACCCTTTCTTTCAACTGAAGGGACAGGACCCTGCTTATGTCCTACCCTGAGCATATCAGCCCTGATTTGGCTGGAGAGTCTTTACCGTAGTTCCTTTTCTGAACTTCCCCTTTCCTCTGGGGTTAGGGGAGCTGTGTGGGGATTATCTCCCACTTCCCTCTGGTCAATAAAACCAGAAAGCCAATTACAGTGTTTAAGCTTTATTTATTTGTTTTTTGTTACTTTTATATCCATAGCCCCATTTCAGCGCAGCAGTAGTATTTAACATGATTCTTTGTAGTCAAGGGTAAGAAGAATTCACGTGCATATTCTTGGCAGAGTTATTCAAGTTAAAAACAAAATGTGATATTTTGTCTACTGTTAGAGCTGTGATTTCATGTCCCAAATGACTGTACTTTTCTGTAATCATTTTAAGTGTAAGGTAACCAAAGAGTAAAGAGTTTATGTTTGACTTTCCTAATGCCAAGTTTATTTCATCATTTTATTGAAAATAATGATGGAACCTGAGAAACAGAGGAAGGGATACTAAATACCAGACTCAACTCTGGCTAACATATTTGTCATACCTTAGCTACTTCTGTCTCACCTTTTCACTTTCATTCCTAGAAATAAATTATTTCTTGTAAATTTTTCTACCTAAAAATCTATGAAAGGAAGTTAGGTAATACAGCAGAATTAAATGAAGCATTCAGGTTCCCTGTAGATTTAATTAAGTTATGCTTTCTTTGTTTCTTTTTACATGAAATGGAAAATAGCTGTTACATACTTTTAAGATTATTTTTGCATAGACCTGGGGTTTAAAAAGGTTTTTATTTCTCTTTCCTATTGTAAATGATCCAAAAGTAAGACTATAAGGTTAGCCCATTCCAAATGAATTATAAAGTGGATAAAACATATTTCCTATTGAATTTCATATGTGGCTTGATAAATAAAAATTCATTCTTAGTGTTAAATTGGGGCCTCATTAATGACAAACATTATTTATATGTTAGAAACTCTGTTTTTGACCTTTAGAAAAGTATGGGTATTGACAAGGCAGGGTTTTCGTTGGCTTGCTCAGCCAGCTGTCACTGTACCCTCTGGCCTAGTTCAGTATCGCTCTGGCCTTTGTCCATGCCCTGAAACCTGTGCGTGTCATCTTAACCTTTTCATCAGTCTAGTTTTCCATTTGGGATTCTGCTGAGTGGAGAAACCTGTTGGACAGTACAGGCCCAGACTCGACTTCCCTTATCTTCCAGGCGAGATCGCCAAGGAACAGTGAGTGAGCATCTAGGTGGCCCTGCTCTGGTAACGCTAATCTAAGTATGGGCTGCTTCTTATCTGTCATGCAGTACAATTTATCTCTCTCAACAGATGCGGCAGTAAATTTTTCTGTTACAAAATAGGAAGCTTTTTAGCCTTCAAATAGAATAAACCAGCTCTTGGACTAGTAAAATGCCTTGTAAAGTTGTTAAAAACTGGAAACCGTGCTTTTGTATTGTTATAGTGATTTAAAAGAATAGCCTGAGATCTGCTCTCTCACCCCCTTCGACCCCAGGGTGGCTGCTTCATTTCTAACAGTGTCTAGGCATTGTTCCCAAATGCAGTCTTCTCACGGCATTCACACAGATAGTTGCCTTTTTCTTCAAGGACAGTTCTTCCTCTTGGTTTGCCTTTTCCCGTGGTCATTTTCCTTCTTGGTTCTTTGCTGTCTCCTCCTGGCCCTCTTCTTGTTCTCCGTGCCCTTCCTGGGTAATTGGGGATCTCTGTGTCGCCTCCCCCAGGATTTCTGGGAGGTCTGGTAATACTGTGTCCCATGTCTTGCCTGGCTCAGCACCAGCCACACCTGCATCCAGGCATCATACTGCAGGCCCCTCATGAGGACCCAGCGTGCCCTGCTACTTACTTGCCTTGCCTGGTCTAGTCTTCTCTTGGGCTTTCTTGCATGTGTTATCAGTCCATCTGTTCCCTCGATTCTGCTGGTTCTACTCAAGTGAGATCCCTTCATTTATCCCACCTGCCACTAGATAAGGCCCATACTCCCATGTGCCTAGCTTATTTTGTCAGTCTCCATCCGGTCTCCCTGCTCGTGACCCTTCCTAATGTTCAGCCTGTCAAGGGTATCATCCTAAGAGGTAAATCTGACATCACTCTTCTGCTTTAAAAAGATTTCTGTTGACCGGCTCTTGTCTCTGGAAAAATGTTCACCACTTCTAAACTCTCCAGTGTGACATTTTTTATTGTTCCCTGATGCTATATACCTGATGTTGTCTCATTTCTCACTGTCCCCTTTCTGTGTACCTTACACATGTGCACAACACTAGATACCTCCTTCCTGTGGAAAAGCTGTGTCATCATATAAGCTAAGCCTAATAGACTTTTTTCTCTGGAATTACACTTCCAGTATCATCTTGTATTGTGATGATACAAAGTACAAGTAAATAATAACTGCAAAGGGCTGCAGGTTTATATGGGGCTTACCCAGCAACCCTGAGCAGTGCTGGTAACTCAGGAAGTGTTTATGAAGTCAGTAAATACATATCAGTGGTGAAATTTGAAATATTTCGTGACACTGGAGTGTAGAAGTGGTCCTAAGCAGTAGGTGTTGACGCTGGTCCCAGCTCTGCTGGAGCTAAAGGCCTATGTGGGTCACTTGATTTGTGACTCAGTTTCTCTACTGAGAAAAATTGACTTCGTAAGGCTTCAGGTTATTTCTGCTTTTAAAATTCTGTGTGTTGTTGCTGTTTTACCTTGCCTTATATATAGTTCCATGTAAAATCATTCTCTGCATGTTTCACTTTATAGGCCCTATGAATATTTTACGTTTCTTTCACTTTTTCCATGATTAGAATTCCCTGATCTCTCACTGCATGTCTTTCAAGAGAGGCACTTTTATCACATCATTTCATTTTAGTCCTTAAACTAATTTTTCTTCTCCTGTCCCCTTTCTTCCCTACTAGCGTTTGTTACAATGTTGTTGGAAGGAGATAGCACCTAAGACTAAAATACCCACTTTTGTTTAGTAGATGTGAATTTGCTGTACTTCTATTCACATGCCCTGCTCTGGCCAATTGTAGATATTGCCTATTTTGACCCAATTAATATGACTTAAGATTACTTAGTTCCTTCCTTAGAAGCTCCATCTCTAAATACAGCCACACTGGGGGTCAGAGCTTCAGAGCTTCAACATACAAGTTTTGGGGGACACAGACTTTCAGTTGATAACTTTTCATCCCTGGACCCAAATTCAAGTCCTACTCACATTCAAGCTACATTCATTCCACCACAACAGCCCCCAAACTCCTAACGCATTCCAGCATCAACTCTAAAGTCTAAAGTCCAAAGTCGTATCTAAGTGTCGTCAAAATCAGAACGAGTAAGACTCTAGTACGGTTTATCCTGTGGCAAAATTTCTAAGCAGCTGTGAGCCTGTGAAACCAGACAGCTTATGTGCTTCCCAATACAATGCTGGGACAGACGCTGAATGGACATTCCTGTTACAAAAGGAAGAAATAGGGAAGGAAGAGGTGATAAATACCAAGCAAGCCCCAAAACTACCAAAACAAATTTCACTGGATTATAGGGCTCAAGAAAAGTGGTCTTTGGTTCAATGCTCTGCCCTACAGGTCCACTAGGGGTGGCGTTGTCAACCCCTGTGGCCTGTGTTTGGCCTGTGTTTGGCCTCTCACCCTTGTGGTTCTGTGCAAAGGCCCCACCCCTAAACAATGGGGTGGCCCCATCCTTTGAATCCCAGAAGAAATATTCAGCCCCGCCCCCTGGACCTGTGGTTAGAGGGGCAGCCCTGATGACATCTGAATTAATTTCCTTTGGGGTCATTCTTCCCTTTTTTGAAGGATGATGCACATTCACAGAATAGCTGTATTGCCCTGTCCTGTAGAATGGGAGAGGTTTGATTTAAACTGGCAGAGTGTCTGCTCATACAATCCCATAATCTCTTTATGGAATGATAGTCTAGCTGTACCCTTGGTGTTCTCTTCCCAGCAAACATACTTTCCATTTTTTGCAATATGGACAGGCTTAGCCTTTTCCAGGTCATAAAGTTCTGCTTCATTCCTTCATCATTTCTCTCCTCTCATATTTTACTGTAAGAAGTTAGAAGGACCCAAGCTGTATCTCTAACATTTTATTTTTAGAAACATCTACTGACTGTCTAATCTCACAGTTTACAAGGTCTGTCTTCTACAAAATGCTTAAACACAATTCAGCCAAGTTCTTTGCCGCTTTACATCACAAATTGCTGTCTTAGTTAGTTTGGGCTGCAATAAAAAAATACCGTAGACTAGGGACTTAAACAACAGATACTTATTTCTTATGGATAAAGTCTAAGTTCAAGGTGCCAGTCTATTTAGTTCCTGGTTAATGCCAACTTTCTGGTTTATAGATGGCTGCCTCCTTACTGCATTCTCACATGAGGATAAATTAAACTTCCTTCTTATAAGGACACTAATCCCACTCATGAGGGCTTCATTCTTATGACCTGATTACCTACAAAAGGCCCAACTCCAAATACCATCACCTTGGGGATTAAGGCCTCAACATACGAATTTTGAGGGACACAAATCTTTAGTCCAAAGTAATTGCCTCTCTTCTAGGTTCCAGTAACCTCTTCTGCATATCAATTTGATACCTCACCAGAATCACCCTGAGAGACCATATTTCTGGAGTGCACCTTAAAACTTCATCCGTTACCCATTACCCAGTTACAAAGCTGCTTTCATATTTTTAGTTTTTTGTTACAGTAGCACCCCACTTCATTATATCAAAGTGGGGTAGCTTAGGCTACCATAACAAAATGCCGTAGACTGGGTGGCTCATATTTCTAGAGGCTGGAATTCTAAAATCACAGTGCTACTGTGATTGGTGTCCAGTGAAAGCTGTCCTTCTGGCTTGTAGGCAGCAGCCGTCTAGGTGTCTTCACGTGGTCTTTTCTCTGTGCTCAGCAGAAAGAGAAGGAGGTGTCTGGTTTCTCTTATAAGAATACTAATACTTACTTATTTATTTGCTTACTTATTTTTTCCTCGCTGAGGATAGTTTTTCATTGCTTCTTAGATAGAGAGAAACATTGACATGGGAGAGAAGCATCAGTTGGTTGCCTCCTGTACATCCCAGGATGGGGATTGTATGCTCCTGAACTGAGGACTAAAGTGGCAACCTAGGTGTGTGTCCTGACTGGGAATTGAGCCTGAAACCTTTCGGTTATGGGACAATGCTCCAACCAACTGAGCCACACCAGCCAGGGCAGGATACTAATCTTATCAGATCTTATAACCTCATTCAGTCTTAATTTCTTGGAGGCCCTGTCTCCAAATACAGTCACACTGAGGGCTAGAGCTTCAACATACAAATTTGGGGGAGCACAAACATTTAGTCCAGAGTACCCCCCTGTCTGGTTCTATATATACTTTGCCTTTCTGGTGCCTTTGCATGCTTTTTCCTTTCTTGGACTTCTTAAAACATGGAACCTTCTATTGTCCATTCACCCTCCACAGAATAGTAAGGCCAGTCCTGCAGAATATTTCACAGTGACATGCCTGGTAATAGCACTGTGACACTGGGATCACAGGTGGCTGGCATGCTGTACTGTTTTCTGATTGTTCTCATTTCTGTGAACTATGATAAAAATTCCTGGTCAGTATTGTTTTTTTTTAAGGGTTGGGCTTCAGATTTTTGTTTCATACTTAGAATTATTGTGGCTTTTGGCAAAGAATATTTTAAACTGGGTAAAAGGCAAGAAAAAAATGTGGAATCAAGAAGTGAAAGCACAATTGTTTACAGATCAGTAAGCAGTTGTGGTTAAGAAATGTATCTGTTCATCATTGCCAGATGACTTAAAATTTTATGAGGGAACATAAATTTTAAATAAAAAGTAATTGTATTTTTTACAAGATAAAGATGTGAATTCTTCAGAATTTAGTATTTATGTATTATAAGTTAGGCCTCTCCTTAGAGCTTTATGAATTTTACTGTGAAATTATCAATAAAGTGAATCTGATGATAGTTTAAAACATTTACTCAGAAACTACAATTTTGATTTACCAAGCATTATTAATAATGCAGTAATATAATTAATCAGATATTCACTTATTGAATACTCATGGGAACATAATATTGCTGGGTATTTGGGAACCATTGGTAAAATCAGTCATAGTTGTAATCTCTAAAAAGAAAAGGTAGTAGAAGTATGTACAAATAAATACAATTCATCTTTCAGTGCATGTTAATAAAAAAGCTGTGGTACAATGGTGAATAGATAAAACATCATTTGGATTTGACATAGGAAAATATTATCTGTTTATTTTTCTTTTTAGAGCATCACTTGAATCACATTAAATTTGCATTCTCTGGGTACGTATCAATCCTGTTGAGGTAAAGGGAGGTAGGTAAAAGCCATCTTGGTTTGGCAGTGAAATCAAGACTAGAAAATTAGTCCCTGAAGGTTTTTTTTTTTTAATTTTTTCCTGAAGTTCTTTACATCAGTTTCTATTAGGGTTTATTCAGCTCATACATATTTACTGGTACAAATGCAGATACAGAACAGAGTCCATGGTTTAATAGATGAAATTATTCTTTGTATTTAATTTTTCATAAGTAAGAGGTACAATGATGACATAAAGGAGAGTAATAAGCTCTGTTGGATGGAAGAGGAGAGTTGTGTTCAGAGAGTTCACCAGGGAGATGGTGATGAAAGCCTTTCTTAAAGTATGGTCTATTTTTCATCTTAGTATAGAATTAATTTAATGTGTAAAGCTGTAGAATTTGAATTTAGAACAGTAAGAAGTAACAGGTAACAAGGGCATTTCTATTGCAGAGCCATTTGGATTTTTTCCAGTGGATAGCCATTGAAGGGTTCAAGTACAAAAGTTGCTCATTTAATTTACACTTATGACTTCCAGTCAAGATGGTGGCATAGGTAAACACAGCTCATCTCCTTGCGCAACCACATCAAATTTACAACTAAAATATAGAACAACCATCACTCAGAACCATCAGAAATTGAGTTGAATGGAAGTCTGACAACTACAGAATTAAAGAAACCACATCCATCCTGTCTGGTGGGAGGGGCCAAGACACAGAATATGCTGGTCCCAATCCACGTATAGTAGATAAAAATATGGGAGGGATATCTCAGGAGCAAGAAGTCCCAGGCCCACACTAAGTCCTCCAACCCAGGGACCCAGTGCCAGGAAGATAAGTTCCCATAACTTCTGGCTGCAAAAACCAGAAGGTAATAGAGTAGGTGGAAGAATCTTCTAGAGTCCCAAATGATTCCTCTTAACGAAGCCACACAAATTGATTCAGACTAACTTTCTCTGAGCTCCAGCACCGGAATAGCAGCTTGAAAAGCACCAGTGGCATATGGGGAGCAACGAAGGTGTCTGGCATCTAGGTGAAAGCTGGGGGGATAGCAGCATTCGCCTAGACAGAAAGGCAGGCAGAGGCCCTTGACCCTTTTCTGAACCCTCTCCCAACAAAGCCACAGAGCCAACAGGCAGGAGCAATATCTGAGATTCCATCAACCTGGTTAACACTGTTTGTGTTTCCCACCCCCCGCCACACTGGAGATCCTCTGAAGTTTTGTCCCAGCCAATTTACAAGCCCACCCAAACTATTAACAATGGCTTTTCCATATGAATGGCTGATCTTGGCTTCTGCTTCACAACTTCCTAATTCCCATCAAACAAGCAACATCTGGCTTCAGTGAGCGCCCAGCCCCCTGTACCTCTGGCTTAGTGGTCCCAGGCACAACACTGGCAGCAGCCAGCCTAGGTTCACAGCTTAGATTCTCCCGGGAAACTCTTAAGCCCAGCACTAGTAGCAGCCATCTGCAGATTGCTTTATAGCTCATTCAGGGTAGCACTGGGCAGAACACAGAAGGGGGCTGACTGTGGCCTGCACCACCTGGGAAAGGACAAAGACTGTGCACCCAGTGGACAGCTACAGACCATGTTGGAGCACCACCACTTTGCCCCCACACAGCTGATCTTCCACGGAGGGGCAGAGGTACAGGTCAGTGGTTAGTGCCAGTCCTTGCCAGTGACTTGCCTGGGTGAATCCCTTGCTTTGACCTGCTGACAGCAATCAAGGCTCAGCTACAAGAGGAGGGTATACACAGCCCATGTGAAGGGCGCACCTTGACTATTCAGTTTGTGTGATGGGTGGCTGTGCCACTAGACCCTATAGGACACCTACTACATTAGGCCGCACTACCAGGAGAGGGAGTCATACCAGCTCTATCTGATACATAGAAACAAACACAGGGAAGCTGCCAAAATGAGTAGACAAAGAAACATGGCCCAGATAAAATAACAGATCAAAACTCCAGAAAAAGAACTAAACAAAATGGAGATAAGCAATCTATCAGATGCAGAGTTCAAAACACTGTTTATAAGGATGCTCAAGGAACTCAGTGAGAACCTCAACAGCATAAAAAAGATCCAGTCAGAAATGAAGGACATACTAATTGAAATAAAGAACAATTTACAAGGAAACAGCAGTAGAGTGGATGAAGCCAAGAATCAAATAAATGATTTGGAACATGAGGAAGCAAAAAACAGCCAATCAGAACAATAAGAAGAAAAAGGAATCCATAAAAAAGTGAGGATAGTGTAAGCAGCCTCTGGGACTTCAAGCATTCCAACATTCACATCATGGTGGTGCCAGAAGGAAAAGAGAAAGAACAAGAAATTGGAAATATATTTGAAAAAATCATGGAAGGAAATTTCCCTAATTTGATGAAGGAAATAGACATACAAGTCCAGGAATCAACAGAGAGTCCCAAACAAGATGGATGCAAAGAGGCTCAGTCCAAGACACATCATAATTAAAATGCCAAGAGTTAAATAGAAAATGTTAAAAACAGCAAGAGCAAAGCAGTTATCTTCAAGGGAGTTTCCATAAGACTGTCAGTGGTTTTCTCAAAAGAAACTTTGCAGGCTAAGAGGGTTTGGGAAGAAATATTCAAAGTCATGAAAAGCAGGGACCTACAGCCAAGATCATTCTACCCAGCAAAGGTATCCTTTAGAATAAAAGGGCAGAGAGACAGCTTCCCAGACAAGAAAATATTAAAGAAGTGCATCATCACCTAACCATTATTATATAAAATGTTTAAGGGACTTATTTGAGGAAATGGAAGATCAAAACAATGAACAATAAAATAGCAAAAAATACATATCTGTCAACAATTGAATCTAAAAAACAAACTAAGGAAACAAGAAGAACAGAGAATCATGGATACGAAGAGTGTTTTTGATTGTTGCCAGATAGGAGTGGGGTGAGGGAGAATTAGTGAAGAGGTGAGGAGATTAAGAGGTACAAATAGGTAGTTACAGAATAGCCACAGGGATGCAAAGTACAGCATAGGGAATGGAGTGGCCAAAGAACTTATGTGCGTGACCCGTGGACTTGAACAATGGTGTGGGGATTACCTAAGGGAGTGAGGCAGTGCTTGGTGGAGGACAGGCAAAGGGGGAAAAATTGGGACATTTGTAATAGCATAATCAAGAAAATATAATTTAAAAATTTACACTTAGAAAGATAACTCTGGTGAGCCTTATGAACATATGGGCAAAATGGTACAGTATTAGTATGGACAGGTAAGTTAGAGCTAGGCTGTTATAATAACTGAGAGGCATCTTAATATTAAGCCTTGGCTGGTGCAGCTCAGTGGTTTGAACGTGGGCTGTGAACTGAAGGGTCACTGGTTCAATTCCCAGACAGGGCACATGCCTAGGTTGTGGGCCAGGTTCCCAATAGTGGGCATGGGAGAGGCAACCACACATGGATGTTTTTCTTCTTCTCTTTCTCTTCCCCTTCCCCTCTCTAAAAATAAGTAAAATCTTTTCAAAAAATAATGAAGAGGCATCTTAATTTTAATATATCCAAAACTGATGTCCTGATTTTAGTATTCTTTCCTGCTAGCAGCACCCCACCCACATATACAAAGAAATCTACTCATCTAGAAATTTTCCCTATCTTAGTTAACATTAGCTCTGTTCTTTACTTGCTCAAGTGACAAATATTGGAGTCATTCTTGACTACTTTCTCTCATATCTTGTTTCTAGCCCATCAACAAGTATTATTGGTTCCGTCTTAAAAGTACCAGTATATTTTGTTTCCAACATTTCTTACCACTTCTGTCTCCACTCTCCAGGTCCAAGCTACCATCATCTCTCTTGGATTGTTACAGTAGTTATCTAACTGGTCTCCCTACTTCTTCTCTTGGGCCTTTAGTCTGTACTCATCAAAGCGAGTCATGTGTCTTCCCCATTGTCTTCTCATCACAGAGGAAATAAGCCAAGTCCATGCATAGTGTACGGCCTGTCTTCTCCCAGCATAAACATTCTGATTTGATCTCCTCTCCCCTGCCACCTAGGCTCAGTCATAGTGCCTTTAGTCCTAACCAGAACAGGTGTTGACTTTTCTCTAAAAAGGTGTAACGAACTTTTGGGGAAAGCTAAGACTTCTTTCTATTGGGATTGTTGATGAAATCAGAATGCAATTATATTTCTTTTGGAATTTGGAGGGCCTAATTGAGCATAATTATTACAGTGAAGTCATTTGGCCTTGAGGTTAGGCATATTCTCACTCAGATGTATTCCTAGGATTCTTGTCAGGGACTGAATTCTGTTTATGTAACTGTACTCATATAATTGGTTAATTATTTTTAACTCGTAGAGTCAGGTGATAGCCAGGGCACAGAGATTTGGCATAGGTTTTAGGACACACTGTGAACATTAACCTTGACAATGAAAGTGGAATTATGTGTAATTAAAATATGTGGCACACTGTGAAGGAGAATGTAGAACGTATGAGCCCTTTATCATTTCAGAAAGCTAGGAGTTCCTAGATAACTGTTAGAAGTTAATAGAATAGAAAATAGAGTTGATTAAAGATATTATTTAAAATTTCACAAGTAACTATCAGAACCACCCCAAATAAGACTAGGTGGTACTGGATACATATATTATTTGGGAGGGGATATAAAATACCTTTCTTAAAAAAGTAAAATATGAAATGATTATACCATGGTAATTTGGAGTAAGCGAACAGATCTTAAGTACAGAGGCTCTGTTTGCATGGGAAGCAAGTGAACTTTAAAGTCCCCTGATGTCTATTCCTGAGCCTTGCTGTGATGTCTTGCTACCCTTCTCCCCATCTGTGTTTATGTGTCTGTGCCTGCATACACATGTAGGGTGAGGACTAAGGACAAAAGGAATGGTGGGCACTTGATGATTTGGCCTGAATGAGAGAAAACAGTACCAGTAGGCCGTATGTGTTAAAGTAAGACAATGTATTAGCTTCTTGGGATACCTGTGAAGATAAAGAGAGACATAGTAATAATATCGAGGGAAAATCCCAAATTACTATGTGGTCAGTTTTTGGATATTTACATGGAGCAACTTAAAGTTAGTGCAACAATTATATTATGAAAAGTTTTCTTTTAGAAAGACTTACAGATGTTTCTCTCATCTGTAGGAGGATGACTTCATTCTCTCTCACCACTTTACTTGGTACTTTCTTGTACAGCTTTCATTAGTTTCTGGTATTGTATTTCTCATATAAATATTTGTGAAAGTTACCCTCACAATATATATTAATTCATCAACACAGACCACTTAGGAGGATTTGAGTCGACATGCATGTAAATGAACCTGTACATTTCACATAAGTTATTTATCCCAGTGGTCACAAATATATTTTGTTCTTATATCATTTACTCACTTCTTTTGTGGCGTCTTGGTCATTTAAAACCAAAGACATTTTTAAGAGCAGTTAGTTGATGAAATAAATCACTCATTTACATATTAATTCAGCAAACATCAGCCTTTAAATCAAATATTTTCTATTTTTAACAATGAATTATTTTATCTGCTAGGTGTATGTATTTGTGGAAATTTCTAGATCTTGTACATTTTATGTAACTATTTTTATACCTTTTTCTTAATTATTTAAAGTTTTAGGTATTATAAATTAATATTTGTGCTTCTGTTTGGTCTTTGTGGCACTGTCTCCTCTGCGTTTAGTGCTATGACAAGGTATCCTCTTTTTTTAAGTGTAGCAATCAGAGCCGAAATCCTCACTGTGCTGGCACAGCAGGAGCCTCGCTGAAGTTCATATCTCAACCTGATGAACTTCCTTTACATTTTAAACAAGTCCTCTATTTTAGCATAACAAACTAGGGGGAAAACATCATTTACAGTTTCCTGTCTTTAACTGCCAATTACCTAAGAGAGATTTTGATTATTGATTTATGTGATACTCAATTTATAAGATCAGGACTGCCAATACTCTCAAATTTTAAATGTCTTGGAGGAGCCAACTTTTTTATTTCTCTTAACTGTCAAAAAGGAAGGTTCATATCTTTCTTACCTATTTCATAGGGTATTGTGATTCAAGTACAATAAAATGTATTTTAAAATGTCTTGAAAAGTTAATAATAATGACAATTACCATGCCTACCATTAGTGGCTACCATTATCCTGTGGTGGACCAGGCCCTTCACTATGGCCTTTCTGTTATCTCTCTTGATGGTTGTAGTGTTCTTGAGGATGGGTAAGACTATCTCCAGTTAAAAACGACTGCAGGTTGCCAGAGGGGAAAGGTGAGAAAAGCAGAGGGATTAAGAAGTACAAACTGGTAGCCACAAAAAACTTCTGGGGATGTGAAGTACAGTGTAGGGAATATAGTCAGTAATAATTGTAGTAACTATGCATGTTACTGGATAGGTATTTGAAATGTTGGAGAGAACACTTTATAAAGTATATGATTGTCTAACCACTATGTGGTACACCTGAAAGTAATACAAAATAATATTGACTGTAAACTGTAATCTAAAAATGCATTTTTTAAAGATGATAAGGTATTTGAGGAGTTCAAAGGGAAGGAATAGTTGCTTCTGGCTGGTTCAGTAAACACTTTCTGGAGAGGTGGTATTCTGGCTGTCCTATCCTACAGCATTGACGGAAATGTCCTGCTGGCACACAAATGGTCTTTTATGGACCATGCATTTAACTGCAAACAGTCTTCTTCATTTGTAAAGCAGGTATTCTTTTGTGCTTACACTGAGAGCTTGCTTTAAATATATAATGTTTAGATTGTCTTCTGCCTTTTTCTCCCTAAAAGGGGAAATTACACTGCCTTATTTTCTCAGGGAAGGTGGGGCACTGGTTTCTCCCCAAGGCTGTGTTAGAGGTTCCGTAGGAGAGACTTCAGAGTACTTCGTGTGGTTCCCAGCCCCGTGGTGAGGTTAAGACAGTGCTGATCATTATTCCTGCAGGGACCTATTTAGTCACCAAGCATGCCCTGTAGGGATAGTTTACCCTGTAGGGGTAGTATCATAAAGTATGTTTATTCCACCAGTTATTTGATGCTACAAATCTTGAGCAGAATTTATAGATACTGGACACATTGAAAAATCTTCAAAGAAATTAGTTAAGCACTATGATTCATCTTAGTAATAAAGGTTTTCAGCTGTAATACTATTTATGGGTTTCTTCAGTGTCTTTCCTTTTTATAAAATCTGTCAGGGTCTGTGGAAGTTGTAGGGTTGGGTCAGAACACTGAAAACCTACGTCACTTTTTAATCAGAGCTGCGCAAGGCAATGGATAGTACCTGAAGAGGGAACTGGTGCTGCTTAGGCAGGCGGCTGAGCATAGCTAAATGCTGGCCCCACAAGAATAGTCGTACGGTAACAGGAGCATGTGCTTAGCTGGCACACTTACCTTGAGCAGGAGAGTGGGTTGCCCTGAAGCTCTGGACAGCAGCTTCTGCCAGTGGTTGATGGGTGAGAGGACTGACCTGGTATTCAGGGTTGAGGATGAGCCCTGAATACAAGTACAAGTTTTTAAAATTCTTAAACTATATCTAAAAATGCACCTGTAACTAATACAGCCCCTAAACCTAGGGCTTTTTCCCTTTGCTGAGAACCCCAATTTTCCACCATTCCTCTGGCCACCTTGCCCAGGATAAATGGTGTATGTGCCAAAGTAACCTCATGTTGTCTTGACTTCCTTTCCTATTCACCAGTTGAAGATGAGCTACTTTTTATTAAAGAAACACCTGTAGTGGCAGAGTAGATTCAGTATTCACTTCCTAGTCAGTGCCTTTCTTTAATGCTTCTTTTTAGTCCCTGACTCTCCTCTCCCATACTTGTTACAGAACAGTCACATACACACAGGGGCCCGGACTCCGGAGGATGGTACACTGATACTGTCCGGACCACCTACTGGGCTCGTGTGTCCTCCACCAATTGGAAAGATATCTCTCAATGCCAGAGATTTGTGAAAAGGAAAGGAAAGGTTTATTTAAGGCTATACAGACTTAAAGTAGTGACCTAACGTCTTCATTAAAATATCAAAGTCCTTTAAGATACCCACAGATGCACTCAGCAGCTCCTGTCTCCCCCCTGCCCTAATTCAGAGTACCGTAACTCAGGGAAAGAGCACAGGTCTATGTTTCCAGGCTGCTGGCACCATCAGCAGTGTCACCGTCCAGGAAGGATATCCAGTTAATCCAAAGCCATGTGGCACCTTCTCATGGTATACTGGCAAGAGTTCTTTGTACCCATTTGTCCAGGCAAAGTCTCTTCTTGTCTCTACCAGAGCTGTGAGGGGGTCCTCACTCTGGCAAAGCCTCGTGGTTCCCTTTTTGCCCTGAAGCTGTGAAGGGGTCTGCACTCTCGTTAAGACTGTGTGGTTCCCCTCTTCCACCAGAGCTGTGAGGGGGGTCCTCACTCTGGCAAAACCTCGTGGTTCCCCCGCAGTGGCTGCCGTGTCTGGGTTTAAATCCCCACGCCAGTTTTCCTCTGTACCCCCATTTCTGACTCCTCCTATAATCAGTTACACCTGCCAGCATCCCTGTATTATCCCAAGTTTACTGGGGTGCCATCGTGAGTCTGGGCAGATATGGACCAATATCCTGGAGCCAATCTTCTTCCAGCTCCCACACAGGCACTGTAACTCAGGGGACCTGCCCCCCACTTACATCTTGGGGGGAAGTGTCTTCCATCCCCCTGGATCCAAGCATGGCCGCAGCTATTTAACATATCCAAGTGACCCACCAAAGGCCATAGATATGTTAAATGGCCATGCCATGGATTAGCTACAAGGCTGTGGCTGTATGAAACAGCCCTGCATGCCCTGCTCCATGTGTCCCTTCCCCCAACTCACACCTG
>PVKM010028149.1:8401-18541 GCA_004027735.1 Carollia perspicillata
CATTGCCTGACTCTCATTGTTGTGTTCTTTCCACTATTTTCCAATGCCTCTCTCATTAATATTGTTTTTGTTAACACTGTTATTATGGTAAATATGAAACATCCAAGAAATAATGATCATTAACATTAGCCCTGGAGGGGGCTTTGGAGATAAACACTAACATCATCATTCCTGAGACTGGAAGCTTGAGTGACCTGCCTGCAATCAAATAAATTGTTAGTAGCAGGAAAAGAAAAGCAATTCTCCATTTTTCTATTTTCTTGAAAATATCAATCACAGTCTTATAGATCCAGTATCTAAATAATCCCTCGGTTCTCTGTCTATAAAATTTCACTGTAATTTTTAGTCATCTGAATTGTTTTTATGCATGCCATGTAATTTTAAATGACTACTAGATATTATATGCAAAATATTACAAAGGTTCGGGTTGATGTTATTTCCAAACCTATTTTAATTTATTCTGGAAGACAGGCAGAATACTAGCACATTCAATTAAGTGTGGGCTTCGTGTTTTCTTACACCTTGTCTTTTTTGCAGTTTGCCCTAATTCCTAGGTCACAGTACTTCTGGAATCAAGACTGAAGGGACTGTGAAATTTATAAGGTCCACTTCACTTTCGTAGGCCATAAACTCTAACTTCTCTGTCCCTTTAACCACCAGACTGTTGATATCTCTGCTAAGCTCTTTGGTCTCCTGGGAATAGCTTTCTGCTTGATTTCTAGGAGTTTCACCCCGTACACGTAAACCTTAAAAACTGGCAGAAGCTTTCAGAGGAAATCACATGCACCATTTTTGGTTCAGTTCTCAGACGTCTCCTCCTCACTGTCACATCCTAATCTACTCCTTGGCCACCCTCAATGACAAATTCTCTCCCCAGCCGGGCAAGTCTGTTCCAAGCCTTTGGATGACACTTTTCCTGAAACTCTCCTCCCTGTGCTAAAAATGGACAGAGTCTTCAAGGGAAAAGTGACACAACTGTTTGGGATTACCATGGTGACCGCTTTTCTGAAGAATGTTGGCCCAAGTCCTGTCTGCTATAGGTTTTCGCCTACGTCATCCTGATTTTAACAAGTCATTTCAACTATGCAGAGTGTAGTGAGAGTATCACAGTTCAAAAATGTTTACTGAATATATACTAAATGTTAAGCACTGCAGTAAACGACCTATAAAATGATTAAGGTATGGTCTACATTCTTAACATACAGAGTATGGTTAAGTATGGGAGGTGATAGTGGGTGAGTCAAGGAAAGCATTTACTCTTGAACAGAGTCACTGTTTTGTTTCATTGTTACTAGTTAGAAATATGTTTACTTCTCGTTAAAGTAGTATTCACATTCATTGTAATAAATCAGAAAACGAACATGACTATGAACTAGAAACTAGAAGCTACATCATGATTCTCACAAGGGGACAGCCACTGTCCTGCTGTCTACCCCTCAAGACATTTATGGATGAATGTGTGGAAGGAAGGAAAGAAGGAGGGATAGAAGGGAAATAGAAAGGAAGAATAGGAGGTAGGACGGAGAGAAAAAGGCAGCCATCAGGATACAGGTTGTGTTAAAAACACCAACAGTTAAAAGAATCATCTGTAAAACGTATGTGCAGGAGAAAAGCAGTGGGCTGACACTTTGGGGGGAAACCTTGGAAAGAGGTCAAGTGCAAAGCTGTGAAGAAGTGAGGCTGGGGTAGTTCGAAGAGTAGAAACTGACTCTCTAGACTCTCTAGGAGGAAGAGAACGGATTCCAGGCATGAGCAAAAGCCTCAAGCCCAGCAGAGAGTTCTTACAACTACTGTGTGCACTGGACCCTAAAAACACTTAAATGTGACTTAAATGGAAATATTTTGAGCATAGTGCTGACAACGCCAGATTGCAGGCAGAGAGGTAAGAGGAAATGAGATAGGAGAAATGGAAGACATTAATAATTTGGACATGAGAGAAAGGAAAGAAATAAAGCAGCAGGTAAAATCCAAAGCAGCTCTTCAGTTTTGACTCCGGGAAGACTTGACAAGATTAGAGACTAAAGACAAGGAACAATCACAGGACAGAAATTAAAAACGTAGGCGAGAGAACATGTAGCTAACAGAACAAGATCTCATCTTTGGATGTCATAATAGAGAATGTAACTATCCCTGACCTTTTTCTTTATTCTTCTCTCCAGCTCTTACTTAGTTTCTTTTTCTCCTTCTTGTCCTCCTCATTCTTTTTTTTTTTTTTTTTTTGGTATCCACATTTCAGACAGAGCAGGTGCACATTAAACTTCCAGCCAAAAAAGTCCACCATATCTTTCTCACAATATTGGCTGCTAACTCAGGCCTTTTCTTAAGTTTATACCCAAGTGGGCTAGTATTCAGACACAGACTGCTAAATTCCATCTCTACCCTCCAATGCTTTCCTTCAATAAATACTTGGCGAGTGCTTACTGTAGGCAAAGCATGATGCTTAGCATGCAGAATACAGTGAACAGAAAGACAGTGGTCCCATCCTCCTAGAGCGTATACTCCAGCTGTTTACAGAATAGTATATGCTCACATCCAATAATCACATTGAGAAGGGTCCAAAATATGGCAGGTCAGACAGAAGTCATGGTCCTTTCTGTCACTGCTTGAGAGTAGCTTTCCAGCAGATTTTCAGGTAAGACTAGAAAGTAAACATTTTCTAAAAATCATAGTTACATGATGCCAAAAATATCCATAAAACAAATGCTTTAAATGTTACATTTAACTAAGCTTCTTAATGATTTGTATAATAGAAATGTTTTTTTAGATTTCTATTTATTTTCTCTCTAATGTATTTAATTTTTAGACTGAACTGACCAATTCAAATAATTCTCTTATAATTTTACCTAGCATAAAAGAAATACTCTTTTTGCATTTAATTGGGTAGCTCATGAGTAAGAGTTATAAAACTTTACTTTGTAAAAAAAAATCCATCTACTACAAAAAAAGAATCTATCTAACCAACTGCTCTTGTATACAAACAATATATATTTAATGAAAGAATTTCAGAAAGTTTTCTGGGCAAGGGGCAGATAACATTACTTTCTATACCATCAATAAGAAATATTTTTTAAAGATTTAATTTATTTTTAGAGAGAGGGGAAGGGAAGGAGAAAGAGAGAGAGAGAAGCATCGATGCATCAATGAGAAGCCTCTCACATGCCCCCTACTGGAGACCTGGCCCACAACCCAGGCATGTACCCTGACTGGGAATTGAACTGGTGACCCTTTGGTTCACAGGCCTGCGCTCAGTCCACTGAGCTACACCAGCCACGACTCAATGAGAAATGTTTTAACAACTTTTTCACGACAAACTACATCTGCAAGATAACTCAGTACTGTATGGCCTTTGAGACTCCCTTTTTGGATAAGCATGCTGGAAAACTTCTGTCACTCAGAGAACACACATTAACTTAATCTTTTCTTAGCAAATTTACTATAATTATTCATATTTACATTTTTATAGAGAATACTTCAATAATAAAAAAGAAAAATATGTTTGCAAAAGTTAAATGGAAAACTCTTTTTTCCCCCAAATTTTTCACATTCTTAGTGATCTCTAACAGAGAGCTCCATTCCAGCATTCTGAACTCCTGGCATGAATTTATGAATTCTATTATTTCATGAAAAATATACAGAAGGGTTAACTAGACCTATACTTGGTAGGGTAGTGTTTTTTGGTGGGTGGACTGTCTATACGTTTGAACAATGTAATTACGCAAGTCACAGCAAAGATGTTTCTATTTTGGAAATACTGTCGTTAAAAGCAATTGTATAGTTGCACAGAAGCTGCAGGGCATGTATGGCTGACATTTATACAATTCCAAACGTTTTCCATAGATGCTACATGAATCATACTTTCCTTAGTTTGAATTTGTATTACTTGGAAACATGAGGCAGCAGCAGTCAAAGTGATAGGTAAAATAAAACAAAGAATAACTTTCTTCTGGCATTCCCCTTAAAGATTTCCTATTCAAATTATAACTTAATTAAGCCCATATAATTCACATTCCATTAAGTTTCCAAGCTAAAGTTAATTTTCCAAAGGCAGTTAGAAAACTGTCCAGGCAATAACATTGAATTCAAGGGTAGAAAATGCAACAGTTCAGGGGTTGGTGCCTCTCAGCAAAACTTCAAATACAATCACTTACAATGCATGTCTTGCATTGTCCTTCAAAAGCCAATACTAAGAGCCTTCTGGTCGAGATGGTGGTGGTGCACGTAAACACTGGGCTCACCACCTCCCCCAACCGCATCAAAATTACAACAAAGTTATAGAATAATCACACTTGAGAACCACATATAGACTAGCTGGACAGAATTCCCATAAATAAGGATATAAACAAGAAGCCACATCGAGGCTGGTAGGGGGGCAGAGATGCAAAATGGGCTGGTCCCACCCCACCTGCCACAGTTAAAAATTAGGAGACATATCTCACCTGCAGAGTTCTTGCATGAAGCGCAAGGGGTGCCAGCCCCACACCAGGCTCCCAAACCCAGGGCACCAGTGTCAGAAACAGGAGTTCATAAAACAATTGGCTATGGAAATCAGCAGGGACTCAGCAGGGTGAGCTAGAGTGCTGCTATAGCTCCAGACAGCCTCTTAAAGGGCCAGAGCACAGACTCACTCACTCACAAACATTATCCCTAAGCTCCAGAGAAGAGACAGACCTTGAAAAGCTTCAGGGACATATGGAGAGGAACTGAATTCTCTGGATTCAGAGTAAGGCTCTCGGTGAGAGTAAGTGCCAGCAGGCACCACTGTCTCACCCCACCACCAACAGTCTACAGATTGAGGCAGCTGCCTAGTCTGAGCTCTCCATTAACCGGGCTATTACCACTCTTGCCACACACTGGTGATTCTCTGAGACTAGCTCTGCACACTTCACACACCAGGCTTAAACCTCTTTCAGAAGCTAATCCACACAAGTTAGCCAGTCTGGGCCCATGCTGCAGATTGTTGCTAAATCTCTGAAAGGTCCACAAGCCTCAAATAAGCAGCAGCTGACCTCAACATGACCAGTATCTCTTGCTGAGTGGCTCTAAATCTGGCCTCAGTTTACAGCATAACCACGCCCAGGAGCCTCTAAGCCCAGCACAGGAAGTTACCAACCACAGATCACTTTGTATTTCCCCAGGCCAGAAACCGACGGGGGCTGACCTTGGCTACCACCAGAGCCTCTCCCGAGATGCACCAGAACCAACATATCTCATGGCCAGGTTCAGACTACACCAGAGAACCACCCAATTAGTGCCCAAAGGGTGGACTCAACATGGACCAAAGTCTTGTTAAAGTGCATCCCACTCAATGGAGTCAGCCTCCCCACAACAGATTTTCTGCTGTAGTCATGGCCAGTCCTCAGTGCAGTCAGCCTCAGTCCAGTCAGTGTGTGGGACTGTCCCACACACTGACATGCCAACAGCAGTCAAGCCTCAACTACAATGGAAGAATACACACAACCTACACAAGGGTAACCCTTGGAAAACCCTACTCAGGTAAACAGGTAAACTGAGCCACAGGGTCCCACAGGATACCTACTACATAAAAGTCACCCTGTTAACACTGGGAGACACAGCAGATCTGCCTACTACATAGGAACAACAAAAAAGGGGGGCTGCCAAAATGAGGAGACAAAGAAGCATGTCCCAAATGAAAGAGCAGGAAAAAACTCCAGAAAGAAGAATTAAACAAAATGGTGGCAATCTACCAGATATAAAGTTCAAAATACTGGTTATAAGGATGCTCAATGAACTTAGGAGAAGAATAGAAGACCGGTAAGAACTTTAGCAAAGAGATAGGAAACATTTCAAAAAAGATAGAAAACGTAATAAAGAACCAGTCAGAAACAAAGAATACAGCAACTGAATTGAAAAATGCATTACATGGAATAAGCAATAGATTTGATGAAACAGAGGACTGAATTAGCAATTCGGAAGACAAGGTAGCAGAAAATATCCGATCTGAACAAAACAGAAGTGAGGATAGTTTAAGGAACCACTGGGATAACATCAAGCATAACTGCATTCAGCTACCAGAGAGAAAAGAAAGAGCGTAAGGGATTGAAAGCCTATTTGAAGAAATAATGACTGAAAATTACCCTAACCTGGTGAAGGAATAGGCCTACAAGTCCAAGAAGTGCAAAGAATCCCAAACACGATGAAACCCAAGAGGCGCACACCAAGACACATCATAGCTAAAATGGCAAAGGTTAAAGACAAGGAGAGAATCTTAAAAGCAGGAAAAAAAAAAGCAGTTACTTACCCACAAGGGAGCTCCCAAAAGACTGACAGCTGATTTATCAATAGAAACTTTGCAGGCCAGAAGGACTGCCACCAATATTCAAAAGGATTTAAAAAGGATTTAAAAGTCTTGGTTGTTCTTTACAACCAAGATTGCTCTACTCAGCAAAGCTATCATCTAAGGAGACATAAAGAGCTTCCCAAACAAGAAAAAGCTAAAGCAGTTCATCGCCACCAAACCAGTATTACAAGAAATGTTAAAGGGACTTTATTAAGAAGAAGAAAAAGAATTTTAAAATATGAATAAAAATATTGAAGGAAAAAATCCTCACTTTAAAAGGCTAAACACTAGAACTAGTATAAAGGTTAAAAGGCAAAAGTGAAAAGTTCATGTGTAATTGCAACAGTAAATTAAGGTACGCATACAAGCAAACATGTGCACACACATAAAAGAAGTAAAATATAACAATAAAAACAGCCCTGGCTGGTGTGACTCAGTGGATTGAGCGCCAGCCGGTGAACCAGAGGGTTGCCATTACCGGTCAGGGCACATGCCTGGGTTGCCAGCCAATTCCTGGTAGCAAGGATGTAAGAGGCAACCACACATTGATGTTTCTCTCCCTCTCTTTCTCCCTCCCTACCCCTTTGTCTAAAAATAAATAAATAAATCTTTCAAAAAGTGACAACAAACATGGAAGGGCTGAGTGAAAATGGTCGTGATTTTAGAATGTGTTCAAACTTGAGTTCATCAACTTAAAGTAGACTGTTATAGTCTGGTAGATGGGAAGCTCAAGGTAACAACAAACCAAAAATCTACAAGAGATATTCAAGAAATAAAGACTTGGGAAACCAAATACAACACTACAGAGAGTCATCAACATACAAGAGAAGAAGAAAGGAACAGAGGGGACCTACGAAAAACAATCAGAAAATGATTAAAATGGCAGAAACTACATACTTATCAATAATTACTTTAAATGTAAACAGATTAAATCCCCAATCTAAAGATGAATGAATAGGGAAGTGGTATATATATACAACAGAATATTACTCAACCATAAAAATGAATGAAGTCTGACCTTTTACAACACATGGACAGACCTAGAGGATATTATGCTAAGTGACATAAGTCCGTCAGAGAAAGACAAATACCATATGGTTTCCTTTATATGTGAAATCCAAAAAACAAAAAAATCAAAACAGAAACAGACTCATAGATACAGAGAACAAACTGGTGGGGAGGTTTGGGCCACTGGGTAAAAATGGTAGAGGGATTAAGAAGTACAAATTGGCAGTTACAAATCAGTCACAGGGATGTCAACTACAGCTCAGAAAATACAGTCAATAGTATTATAACAACTACATATAGCACTAGGAATCACTTTATAAGTTACACGACTAGCTGCTATCTGTACACTGGAAACTCTGTAATACCGAATGTCTACTGTAAGTGAAAAAAGATACAAATAAGAAAAAACAGTAGTAACAAACACCCATATTAAAAGGGAAAGAGAAGTATTTAAACTATTTTGAGCAGCCATTGGGTACATACAATATTATTAGGTTGTGTGACAACCTATCCAAGCCTCAACGTTTCTTGCTTATAAACTGCAAATAATACCACCGCTTCACAAAATTGTTAAAGGAATTAATTCATAGAAAGCATTTATAATAGTGCTGAATACATAATATAGTTATTTTTAATCAAAAGCATTAAACTAAGCAGTATTACTTCATTTTGTTGGGGTGGACGGAAGCTCTTCCTTAAACATGAGACAGATTGTTAAAGACTAGTCAAATGCTGATGGCAACATTTGAAATTAAGGAGGCAATGGTTTCCTATTTGTGGTACTTACCTATATCTAAATAAAAGCTATTTAAGTTTGAAATTAAATATCCTGGACGGTTCAGGAAATGTGTAGGCATATATATTCAGAAGTCTGCTAAATCAAGCAAGCCATACTTATATCCTAAAAACTATTTGAAGAGAACAAGGTCAACAAATATATTTCTATGATCGAAATCAATGTCAAAATGTTAAGGTTTATTTAGTAAAATCACCATTTCAGAAGGAGTCTCTAGCAATTGGAGGTTAGAGGGCGGTGGGGCTGGTGGTCTCAGGCTGCAGAAACATCCAGGTAAGTTGAGGCTAATGGTGTGTAGTGCGAGGAGAAGACCTATCGGAACATGTAATTGTGTATCAGGCAATAAATAGTATTTAACCTCTATACCAGGGGTGTCACACTGATTTTCCCTGGGGGCCACATCAGCCTTGCAGTTGATGGCTTCAAAGAGCCAAAATAATTTCAACTCCTTAACAGTTAAGGAGCAGTTACATGTTTACAGCCCTAAAATTATTTCAGCCTTTGAAGGCAACCATGGGGCTGATGTGGCTCCCGGTGAAAATGAGTTTGACACCCCCACTCTATACACTTAAGATTCATTACTAAGCCCTTTGCATTAATTTAAAGGCAGAGATAAATCTGCAGTTTTTAAACTATAATATAATATTATTATAGTTAATAATAATGAAATGCATTAGGTCTATTCCTTTTCACTGGCATTATAGGTGTTTGGTTTTATCAGGAAATGAAAACCTCTTTCCTTAGATTTTATAACCTTGATAGGTCCTGACCTTGTCTTCTTTCCTTCTTTCTTATTGCCTTCTTGGTTTCCTCGCCCTCCAATTTCGCCCTAGCAGTGGCATTCCCTAAGTACCTGCATATCAGCACTATGTTGATTGCCTGTGAGCTCATCTCTGATGAATGTAAGTATCATCCAAATCTCTAGCCCCGCTATCGCCTCATTCCAACTCTGTATTTCCAGGGACCAACAGGGCAGACTTACTTCAGCGTGTTTCCCTTACATCATACACCGCCCCGTGAAAATTAATTTATCCTCTTCAGTGGTACAACCTTTAACAGACAGTAATAGGAAAGAGGATTGTGGAGAAGGTAGCCAACCACACGGAGCTGTAGGGACTTTAAAATGCAGGGGTGAGCAAAAGTAGGTTTACAATTGTAATACGAAGATTGATAATACAATAATTAATAGATAATACAAGAATGAACTCTGTTTCGCATACTCACAACTGAAAACCTACTTTTGCCCGCCCCTGTGTGTAACTGGGAAAACTTCTGGGGGAAAATCTTATGGGTCAGCCATGAGGCTCAACAGAGGGGTCAAGGGCGTCACGACAGTGTTGAGGAGGTGAAAGTGCTTTAAAGTGGGGAACCATCTGTCGCTCTGATGGATTTATAGTCCAATATTCATGACTTTACACACAAACCCCAGAGTGCAGGAGAGTGTGAGTCGGGGGCTGATGGCCTCAGTAAAAAAGCAAATGACCAATAATTTGTCGGCTTTGAATTCGACAGCCTCGGCACCAACAAATACAGCAGCTTCAGGGGCACAGGCCATCTTGATGAGACAGCTGGCTCTCGGAAGCAGACGTGGGCACTTCCGGAGAATATACAGGCACCACCAGCAGGAAAGGCAGAAAATGCCACACAGCGTGTGACATGAGAGGACTACATCGCAGCTTATAATGTAGCACCTCCCTAGAGGCTCCCAGACTATCTGGAGCAAAAGCAAGGGGCCTGTCGCACCAACCAGTTTGAACGGAGCTCGCAGAACACAAAATTGCTATTGCTATAGCTCCTTGTAAGGATCTATAGCTCCTTGTAAATGCCATGCAGGTAAGACCTAGGAGAACACAGACTGAGTCTCAATATAGAAACTGAGTTTTGAAAATTTATATGTGAGATAACAATGTTAACGTGCCAACACGGTTTTCATTTTTGTTTCTTCAGAATCTCTTAGTCATCATTAGGATTGCCTGGTGGGGTATTGATTCAGGCTGTATCTTTGTTCCTGCCTAGCAAAATGAAAAAATTAAAAAGC
>PVKM010028150.1:0-18431 GCA_004027735.1 Carollia perspicillata
ATGGGTCAAGAATGAAATTAGGGAAGAAATCAAGAAGTTTCTGGAAACAAATGAAAATCAACTCACAACAACTCAAAATTTATGGGACAGAGCAAAGGCAGTTCTGAGAGGGAAGTTCATAGCAATACAGGCCTACCTAAAAAAGATAGAAACATTTCAGACAAACAACCTAATCCTACACCTACAAGAACTCAAGGAACAAGAACAAAGGCAGCCCAGAACTAGTAGAAGGAAGGAAATAATCAAGATCAGGGCAGAATTAAATGACATAGAGACAAAAAGCACAATTCTAAGGATCAATGAATCTAGAAGACAATTCTTTGAAAAGATCAATAAAATTGACAAGCCTTTAAGCAGGTTCATCAAGAAAAAAAGAGAGAGGACCCAAACAAACACAATCAGAAATGAAAGAGGAGAGATTACAACTGACACCACAGAAATACAAAGGATTGTAAGAAATTACTATGAGGAGCTATATGCCAAGAAATTTGAAAACCTGGGTGAAATGGACAAATTTCTAGAAAAATATAATCTTCCAAAACTCAGTGAAGAAGAAGCAGAAAGCCTGAAAAGACAAATAACAGCAGATGAAATTGAAGCAGTGATCAAAAAATTCCCGACACACAAAAACCCTGGACCAAATGGGTTCACAGGAGAATTCTACAGAGCATTTAAGCAAGAACTAACCCCAATCCTTCACAGACTATTCCAAAAAATCCAAAGTGATGGAAGAATCCCAAACTCTTTTTATGAAGCTAACATCATGTTAATCCCCAAACCAGATGAAGACACAACAAAGAAAAAAAATTTCAAGCCAATATCGCTGATGAACATAGACACTAAAATCCTCAACAAAATATTGGCAAACTGCATCCAACAACATATTAAAAAGATCATACCCCATGACCAAGTGGGATTCATCCCAGGGATGCAAGGATGGTTCAACATTCACAAATGAGTAAATGTAATACATCGCATAAACAAAAGCAAAGACAAAAAACACATGATCGTATCAACAGGTGCAGAAAAAGCATTTGAGAAGGTACGGCACCCACTTATGATAAAAACACTGAGCAAATTGGGAATAGAGGGAGCATTTCTCAACATAATGAAGGCCATATGTGAGAGACCCACAGCCAACATTATACTTAATTGGCAAAAACGAAAAGCTTTTCCACTATGATCAGGAACAAGACAATGCTGTCCACTTTCACCGCTTTTATTCAACATAGTATTGGAAGTCCTAGCCACAGCAATCAGACAAGAAAAGGAAATAAAAGGCATCCAAATTGGAAAAGAGGAAACAAAACTGTCATTATTTGCAGATGACATGATAGTGTACATAGATAATCCTATAGACTCCACCCAAAAACTGCTCGACCTAATAAATGGGTTTGGCAAAATAGCAGGATACAAAGTCCATATCCAGAAATCAAAGGCCTTTTTGTATACCAACAATGAAACAGCAGAAGCAGAATTCAAGAAAAAAATTCCATTCGACATAGCAAAAAGAGTAAAAGACAGAAAACTGTACTTGATTAACAATTAAAATAAAATTAAAAAAAAAAGAAAAAGAAAATATCTAGGTGTAAACCTAACCAAAGAGGTAAAAGACCTGTATGCAGAAAATTATACAACACTGAAGAAAGAAATCTAGGAAGACACAAACAAATGGAAACATATACCATGTTCATGGATTGACATTAACAAGAATTAACATCATCAAAGGGTCCATACTACCCAAAGCAATTTACAGATTCAATGCAATACCTATTAAAGTACCAATGGCTTATTTCACAGACATAGAGCAAACACTTAAATAATTTATATGGAACCATAAATGACCCTGAATAGCTGCTTCACTTTTGAAAAAGAAGAGCAATGTAGGAGGGATCACAATACCTGATACAAAACTGTATTATAAGGCCATTGTAATCAAAACAGCCTGCAACTGGCATAAAAACAGATACATGGACCAGAGAACCCAGAAATAAACCCAAGTCTCTATGGTCAGTTAATATTGAACAAAGGGAACAACACCATAAAATGGAGTAAAAATATTCTCTTCAACAAATGGTGTTGGGAGAACTGGACAGCTACAGACAAAAAAATGAAACTCAAGCACCAACTTACACCATACACAAAAATAAATTCAAGATGGATAAAAGATTTAAATATAAGCTGGAACGGCATTAAAGTTATAGAGGAGAACATAAGCAGGAAATTATCAGATATTTCACAAAGCAACACTTTTACTGATATGTCCCATAGAGCAAGGGACATAAAGGAAAGAATAAACAAATTGGATCTCATCAAAATAAAAAGCTTCTGCATGGCCAAAGAAAACAGCATTAAAATAAAAAGAGAACCAACTGTATAGGAAAACATATTTGCTAATGATACCTCAGACAAAAATTCAATCTCCAAAATATATAAAGAACTTGCATGAATCCACTCTAAGAAGACAAGCAATCCAATTAAAAAATGGGCAAAGAACTTGGATAGATGCTTCTCCAAAGAGGACATACAGAGGATCCAGAAACACATGAAAAGATGCTCAATTTTGCTAGCTATCAGAGAGATGCAAATGAAAACTACAATGAGATACCACTTCACACTGGTCAGAATGGCCATCATAAACAAAGCAACAAACAGGATGTAGAGAAAAGGGGACCCTAGTACATTATTGTTGGGAGTGTAGACTGGTATAAGCACTATGGAAAACAATATGGAATTTTCTCAGAAAACTAAAAATGGATGTGCCTTTTGATCCAGCAATTCCACTGCTAGGATTATACCCTAAGAACCCAGAAATACAAATCCAAAAGAACCTATGCACCCCAATGTTCATAGCAGCACAATTTACAATGCCAAAGTGTTGGAAGCAACCTAGGTGCCCATCAGTAAATGAATGGATCAAAAAACTATGGTACATATACACAATGGAATTCTATGTGGCAGAAAGAAAGAAGGAGTTCCTATGCTATGCAACAGCATATATGGAACTGGAAAGCATTATGCTAAGTGAAATAAGCCAGGCAGTAAAGGACAAATTCCATATGATCTCACCTTTAACAGGAACCTAAGCAACTAAACAAACAAGCAAGCAAAATATAGCCAAAGACATTGAAATAGAAACAGGCTGACAGTAATCAGAGGGGAGAGAGAGGGAATGTTAGGGGGAAAGGGGAAGGGGTCACAGGAACAAGTATAAATGACACATGGACAAAAACTAAGGGGGGTGGAAATGGGAGGGAGGTGGGTAGCACTGGGGGGGTGGACTGGGATGGGAGTAAAAGACAGAAAACTGTACTTGAACAACAACTGAAATAAATAAATAAATAAATAAATTTACTGAATTACCATTTACCTTCATTATTATTAATATTTGAGGGTCATACTAAAAATGAAAATTAGGCTGATAAGATGCATTATATATTTAATTTAAATAAGCATCTTTAAATTCTTATTAATGAGTATTTGGGGGCAGCTTCATGATAATAAGTTTTAGAAGAATTAACAGTTTGATTAGCTCTAAACCCTACATTATTTTGTTGCCTCACTTGTATGACACAGCTCTATCCTAAGAGACTGTAAGCTTTTCAAGGAAGTTCCTCTAGTGGAAACAGTTGATAAGTACCTTCTGCAATCCAGGACCATTCAAACTGCCATGGAAGTAGGTACAAAGAATTCTGTTCAAGAACATTGCCACAAATCTCACTAAAAATATGAAACACTGTGGACTTGTAATGAGTTAATTTTGCTGGAATCTTCAGGACAACCATGGGAAATGATCATTTCTTCTGGGAGGATGAGGAAGGGCCTAGGTCTCTGAGGCAGGTCTGTCTGCCTGTTTCTTGTAGCTCTCCCTGCTCATGGAGGTTCACCCTCCTCCACTCATCCCTTCCCACACAAAGTACCTGTGACTAAGGAATTACAACTAGGTGGCTATCTTAAATGATGATTCTAGCAACACACATTTATGAAACACACATGCTAGCCATTTTGCTAAATTCTTTCCATATACCAATTCAACTAAACCTTTCAACAAGCCTATGAGGTCAATACTCTTATTAACCATACAGATGAGGGAACTGAGACACATAGAAGTCAAATATTTGCCCAAAATCACACAATCAGAAATTGGAAGAAGCAACATTCAAGGCTCCAAAGCTTGCAATTGTAACCATTTTGCCATTGCTTACTCCTCTATCATCCATTTTACAAATTAGCTCTTGGGAATAGCAGGTCCTTCAAAATCATTTGGTCCCTGTTCCCTTCCACATCATATTTTGAGGATGAGAAAATTGAAGGCTACTGGTCTGATGAGTGAGCCACAGACAATTAATGGCAGAGGGGGACAGATCTCAGGGCTTCTTATTTTCCATTTGGTGACAGTGGTGTGAGGAGGAACTTCCTGCCCTGTGGGACAAGCTCATTGTCTTTTTTTTCTGTCCCCACCTCATGAGGAAGCTATGCTGAGAGGACAGCCTTGACTTGGTAGGTAAACTATAATGAATGCTTGGTGCATGTTTAGCAGTGGTTCAAGGCATCCCATAAGGATCAATTCAGGACAAACAAGTTTACAAGCCCCATTTCTTCCTCATTCAATATGGTAATAAGTTTATGGAACTGAAGGAGAAAACGCATATTCCTAAGACTTTGATTACCTACTTTACCAAATAGAAGTCAGTGAGAAAATGGGCCATGCTTTTTACTCACTGGACTATATTCATTTTATTCATTTGAACTTTTTATTCATTTTTACTCCATTCCCAAACATGTTAATATCCTGGAATTTGGAAAACCACAAAACACAGGCAGCATTAAAATCTTTCTTTTGAACTGAGATCATGGGCATGTTTGAAGTGAGGCTGGCCAAGTCCTCATTGGATTGAAGTATGAAAAAGTAGGGCCAGTTTCTCAGGACTGGAAGGCAGGGTGGGCAGGTGGGGCAGAGCAACAGCACTGAATGAGGATAAAATACCCTCTTCTTTTTTAAATTTTATTTATTTTTATTTTTATAGAGAGGGGAAGGGAAGGAAAGAGGGAGAGAAACATCAATGTGTGGTTGTGTCTCTCACCTCCTCTACTGGGGACCTGGCCCACAACCAGGGTATGTGCCCTGACTGGGAATTGAACCAGCAACACTTTGGTTCACAGGCCTGCACTCAATCCACTGAGCTACACAAGCCAGGGCAAAATATCCTCTTCTGTTGTATACTTCTCATGCTTGCATCCAGTCAAAGACTGACTCTGTAGACATACCTTCCTAAATATTTCTTGCTTCTCTTCCCTCTTCTCTATCTTTTAGCTTTGCACAGAACCCTTAAAACATCCTGCATTTTCCCAAAGCTCCCAGGCACAGTTCATACTTCTTAGAACAGTTAATAATGCTTTTTCTAGGCCCATCTCCTGTCACTTTCTTTACAAGTTTGCTTTGGTCTCATCAAACTGGTGACCATTCTTGGCTAAGCCACATCATTTTGGGCCTCTGTGCCTCTACTTACCTTTCCATGTGCTAACACCTTTGTCTAAGACACTTTCTTCCTCTTTCCTTATTGGACAATTCCTAACCAAGCCTTTAAAAACCAGACAGGTATCATCTCTTCTGATTCTCAATCTCCTAGTTGAGAAGAAATTTTCCTCCCATATGCTCTCATGATATCCTGTGCATTTTCTATTGTTCTCACACTCTGCTTTAACCATTGGTTTATGTCTCTGCCTTTCCAATAGAAAGTAACCTCTTCAGTACCTAGTACAATGCTTAACACCAAGTTAGTGCTGAATACATTTTAGTTGGGTTGATGGGTGGATGGATGAATGGGTGTTTGGATATATATATATGGATAAGTGAGTAGAGGGATACATGGAGCACTAGATGGATAGGATGCACAGAGTGATGGTTGGGTGGAAGAATGCATGGAAAGATGCTTGGGTGAGTGGGCGAATGGATGGATGTGTACATATATGGGTGGTTGATTGAATGTGTACATGGATCCTTTTGCCATAAGCTCTGGGCCCTCCCAACACTTTGAATTGATTTGAGGAAGTGAGTTAAAATGATAATTACTTGTATTTTGGGGTGAAGGAGACCAGCAAAGGCAAGGGAGAAAGGAAGGAAAATTCAAGCCTAATGACTTTAATGTGAGCCCTCTACTTTTATTTTAATGTGAGCCCTCTACTACTCAGAAGTATTTAGACATTCTTTACAAATTTGGGTTTGGGAGTGCGAATGTAAATCCAAGTGGATATAATAAAGAAGATGAGGTAAGCCATCTGTCCTAGGGAGAGCGTAGAAATCCCTATGAGTGATTCTGATCAGAAATACTGCCACTAAGTACTCCTCCCCTTCCCTTTTTTAACCTGCATGTACACAATACTGATCAATCAAATCCTGGTAGATGTCGCCACTTGGTGTGATCACTTAAGATTTTGTATATAGGTATATTTTCAGTAGAAAGAATGTGTAAATCAGTTTTATTCATTTTTCTAGCTTCCCTTAACTTTTTAATTCAAAATTGGAAAGTCAACATGGTATGCATGGGAAAACTGATATTAAAAACTTTCAAAGGTCAATGGTTGAGTATGGAAAGCATCAGTTCCATTATTAACATTCTCACCAAAGAAAAGATAAGGGAAAAAAGAAAAGGTGACATTCATCTACTAATCATTTATCTTCAGCCTACCCAGCCATCCTAGGAAGCTCATTCTCCATTTGTTGCTGAACAAAAAGCATTGTCTAATCCTTAGTGAAGACCAGGCATGTGGTATTAATGCTAGTGTGATTACAGTATTTCAGTCAAATGTCTGAGAGATCTGGATAGGTTTCCTCCTAAGGTATCATCATAATCATTTTTAAAAGTGGAGAAATGTTTGGAGATTTAAACAAGAACAAGATGAACAAATATCCCATTAGTAAGATAGGCAAAGGATGAGAACTTGTAGACAATTTAGCAAAGAAGAAACTCAAATGGCAAATAAGCCTGAAAAAAAGAAAAGGACCCAACTCAGGAGAAACACAGCATAAAACAGTAGTAACATTAAATATTTGTGAGTGTGCGAGAAGTGAGCTCTTTAGGTAGAAGTCTCCATTTGGATATCTATCATATATATTTCTGGGTCAAAAAATACAGGAATTTTTAGATTTATATGATAGATAGATTTTAGGAGTTTGTCATAGGAATTAATCACTGATATGTACAAAGGTCTAACTACAGGAATGGTCAACACAGCACTGTTTATAATACTGAAAAGTGAAAAAAAACTAGTTGTCTCACAATAGTGGATTAGTTAAAGAAACTTTGGTTGATTGATACAATTGATATCATGAAGCCACTCAAAATCAAATTGTGGAAAGGTGTTTCCAAAATATTGTTAGATAAAAATTTACAAAAGAGTACATATAATACGATCACATTTTGTTGAAAAAATTTTGTCCATCTTAGGGCAAAAAGGTGACAAGCATGATATACACCAAAATGTTAACAAATGGGTGATCTCTTAGTGGAAAAATTATGTGTGATTTTCATTTTGTGGTTTCTTTAAGCAATATTTCCTAAAATTCTAAATAAACAGGTATTACTTTCAAAATAAGAAAAAATGTTATTTATAATGTAGAGAAAAGCACTATAAACAAGTCCACACCCCAAGCCCACTGACTTTCTCTCTCTGCTCTTTCTGTGATAAGGAACATGCATTCTTCACACGGAGAGCTCTAAACCCCAAACTGTCCTGCCTGGTGCTTTCCTGCTTGCATTAACACACTTCCCTTTTAGGCACACATGGAAAATGAATTCTGAGGGAGCTTAAGTCATATCCTGAACTTGAATGGCACACAAACTTATTTGGGGAAATGCTTCCTGAATATGACCAATACCTGCCTGGTGAGAAAAACTTTATTTATTACCAGCTGGTGAAGAGTCAACTGTAAGATCCATTTACTCTTTGTTTACTTATTTGGAGGAGGATGTGAACCTGGAGCCCTTCCTTCATTGAATCCCTTAATTTCCTTCCCTTCTGTCTTTAAATGTGTCCATATTCTCGCTGCCTCCTTTCTCCAAGGAATCAGCCCCACTTTACTTGTGCTCTTGGTCCTTTCCATCCCATTTCTTAGGTAGGAAATCTTGACCACTTTCTGTATTTCCATATTTACTTCCTCTCACATTGTTAGAGTTGGACACAACATGACTCTCTAGCTGAACCTACTAGCATCCTTTCTGTCCTGCTTTGTTACCAGTGACCTTTCTCCTGGTCTAAGAGAGCTGGTCCGACAGCCCCTGCCAGCACCAGGTGTCTACCCTGCACATTTCTTTCCATAAAGTCTTCTCAAAACAAAAGTGTCATCTTGTCTCTACCCCACTTAACTTCCTCACCATTACCTGCAATAGAGCTTCCCCAATTGTGTGTGTGTGTGTGTGTGTGTGTGTGTGTTGGGGGGTGGGTGGGTATGGGGTGCGTTCAACTTTCAAAATGCCTTAAAAAAAGGTCTAATAAGGAAAGTCCACACCAACTCCATTCAATATCTCTCATCTTGCAAAGGAAGTTCAACACTTTTGTTTGATATTTTCTATTTGGTATTTCTGTTTAGTAACTTAGTTGAATAATCAAATATGCCTTTGGTTAATACAACTGGAAATAAAATTACTGTAAATCAATGCTTTTTGTTTAGTCACCAAATCTTACACACCTGTGGTAGTCCTTGGGATTGGGAAGAGGAGAAGAGGCCTATTACAAAGGGTCTTTAGTATTGAAAAGGCTGGGAGTCACTTGTCCACAGGTTAAGATCCTAATTCCTGGAGACAGTATTCAAAGCTTCCTGCACCATCTGACTCTTCCAAACTTTCTCCCTCTGCCACACCTCCACATACACCCAATGCTCCAGTCACTAAGCATTTTTCACCTCTTCCCATTCCTCTGGGTCTTTGCTTAAGTTGATTCTTCTACCTCGATCTTTTCCCCTCCCACTAAATTCCATCTCATCCTTTAAGGCCTTTCTCAGAATGCATTCCCCTGGGGAAACATTTCCCCAGTCCCCAGTTGGAATTAATATCCCTTTCCTTGAGCTCCCAGAGGTCCTTTACACTTCATTTCTGGTCTGCAACAGACCAGGCCTTATTACTGTTATTTGTAACATGGCTTTCTCCTCCTAAACCCTTTGAGGGCAATGACCAGTAGTAATGTTGCTATAGCACCTGCTTGGTCTTGGCCATGTTAAAGGCTCATTGATTAGTGTGTTGACAGGCTTGAAATTCAGAGTGTGATCCCATTTTTTGATGAGAGCCATGTGCATCACAATTTACTAAACCTGAGTTTCTTTCTGATCAAGGCAACATCTCACAACAGAAAACCAGTTTAGAAACTTTGGAACAAGCTACACTGGCTTGAATCCCACATCTGCCACTTATCAGATGGTGACCTTGAACAAGTCACTTAATCTTGGTATGTCTCAGTTCACTATCTGAATAATGAGTGAAAATAAGTCCAAGGATGGTTGTGAGGAGTAAATAAAAATAACTTTAAAATGTCTGTCACATAGTAGTCTTTTTATGAATTTTATTTTCCTACCTCTATGAGAAGTGAACTTGGTTAGTGCCATAGTCCCAGGCAACTCCATTCACAAAAAAGAAAACGTTAGTACTGGTTGGTGTGACTCAGTGGACTGAGTGCTGGCCTTCAAACCAAAAGGTTACCAAAAGCACATGCCTGGGTTGCAGGCCAGGTCCCTGGTTGGGGGTGTGTGATAAGCAACTGATCAATGTTTCTCTTACACATCGAGGTTTCTCTCTCTTTCTCCCTCCCTTCCCCTCTCTCTAAAAACAAACAAACAAACAAACAAACAAACAAACAAACATTTTTTTAAAAAAAAACTTTAAGCTCTCACTTCAGAAGGATACTTTGGATTTAGCATTTAGGGCTGTAATTTGGCTTCACAACTTACCCGCTTCTCCACCCCAACTTCAACCCATCACTACTATGATTAAATGGCTTTGCTTCAGCTCCTGTCTATAAATTACATCCTGGCTCATTTTCAACAAACTCCTGGACATCTTTACATCATGGGAACACAATTTTGCCCCTCAGTTATCTGATTGAAATTCTGACCTTATTTCTTCTTTAAAAAACTTCTTGCAAATAGATGTTCCAATGCAGGCATTGCATTTATCAAGGCCGAGGAAAGTCCTTCCAAAATTGTAGCTGGTTATGACTTGGGGCACCAGAGAAGGAGAAGGAGGAGCTGGTGAGGAAACAGAACAGCTCAGGGCTGAGACCCAAAGCAGCAGGGATGGCCAGCCCAGGCAGGGAGCAGCAGCCTCAGGGCCCAGCACGGACTCCATCAGGGCCCAGGACACCAGCTGCAGCCTTCAGCTGTCTGCTCAGGGCTGTGCTGCAGCAGGTCTTGGCAAAAGAAAGGGGGCTGGCTTTAGGGTGTTGACCCCATCCCAGCCTCCCAGATTTCTGCTTGAGGATGCTAAGGAGCTTGGGGCTAATGAGGCTGGGCAGGAGATGAGGAAGTACATGGAGGATGCTGATAACACCGTTTCCAGTGTTACTCTTCCTTTGCATGTGGTGGCTGCTGTAGGCTGGGAGGGGCTGACTGGCAGATTTTGGAAAGGACAATGATTAAGGCTCCCCTGTGCAGTCCTTTTGACAAACACGGGATATCCTGGCTGAGCAGGAAAGTCCATTCAGGATGTATATCCGACCTGGGCTCCACCTGGGAGTTTCAAAGGACCCAGAGGAACTCTGCCTTCACTGTTTTAATTCTGGATCTCTGTGTCCCTATGTGTGTGTGCACACACACATCAATTTCCCCTCAGTGGATAATTTGGCCTGCCTCTTGACCAAACATTCCTCTTTCATTTGGACCATATTTTGGATGTGAAATAACTAGAAGTCAGTTTTCTGGCCATTAAGTAGCACATTTAACACTGATTTGAACAACAAAAGTTTTGCTGCTTAGGGAATAGAAAAATTCCAGTTAGTACATGCTTCAGTTCCTCTTTTTCATCTGAGAAGTAGAGCTGAGAAGGAACTTGTTGGCTTCTGGTTGGACAAGGGGAACACCAAAAAGATTTCACTGCCTGAACCCAGCTATGTTCAACCCTTGGACCCCCATGCCTGAAAGTCCCTCCTCCTTTTACCACCCTGCCTCACTTTTCAGTAGATGGCATGATTTGGTGAGATTCACCTTCTTCCTTACACCAAGATAAAGTCCACAGCATGGGGTAGACAGGACTGCTAATTTAGGAATAGAGTGAGCCTATGAGGACCAAATCAGGGAAGGCATGTTTAGACCTGGAGAAGGAAAGAGGAATGAAAGAGGGGGACAGGGATGGCTTCAGGAGAATTGGGGAATTTTGCTAAAGATTAGTGAGAAGAAAAGGATAATGACAGTTTTCTGATAGTTAAGCATATGCTTACTAGCCAACTGCATATCCTCCTCAGTCAAATGTCTGATGGTGTTTGTTTTTTTTATTGCTATATAATGAAAATTCTTTGTACATTCACTAGTCCTTTGTTGGATATGTGGCTTGCAAATATTTTCTCCCAGATGGCAACTTGTTGTTCATCTTCTTAACAAGGTCTTTCTCAGAGTAAAAGTTTTTTTATTTTAATGAAGTCCAATTTGCAATTTTTCTTTATATGGATCATGCTTTTAGTATCAAGTGTAAGAAATCTTTGCCTGATTCTAAGTCTCAAAGACTTTCTCCTATAATTTCTCATGCTGTAAATGTTTTACAGTTTTGTATTTTACATTAAAGTCTATGGTCCATTTTGAATTAATTTTTATACAAGATGTCATTAGTTCATGGTTCATATTTATGCTGATGGAAAGCCAACTGCTACAGTACCATTTGTTGAAAAGACTATCCTTCCATTGAATTAGTTTTGTACATTTGCCAAATATCAGTTGTCTGTACTTATACGTGGATATGTTTGGGTTCTCTATTCTGTTCCATTGATTTATGTGCCTATTCCTCTGTCAATAACACACTGCAATCTTGATAATTAGAGTTGTAAAATTAGTGTTGAAACTGAGTACAGTGATTTCTCCCACTTCTTTTTCAAAACTATTTTAGAGGTTTGAGTTCATTTGCCTTTTCATAAAAAATTTATTTTATTTCTTTAAATTATATTTTATTGATTATGTTATTACAGTTGTTCCAATATTTCCTTCTTTGCCTCTCTCCACCCAGCACTCCCTACTCCCTCAGGCAATCCTTAAACTGTTGTTCATGTCCATGGGTCATGCATATAAGTTCTTTAGCTACTCCATTTCCTATACTGTATCTTACATCCCCATGCCTATTATTTAACTACCGATTTCTACTTTTTAATTCCTTCACCCCCTCACTCATTCCCCCACAACCCCCTCCCATCTGGCAACCATCAAAATGTTCTCTGTATTCATGATTCTGTCTGCTTTTCTTGTTTGCTTACTTTGGTTTTTAGATTCAATTGTTGATAGACTTGTTTTTTTTTTTTGCCATTTTATTGTTCATAATGATCTTGTTTTTCTTAAATAACTCCCTCCAATATTTAATATAATAATGGTTTGATGATGATGAACTCTGTTAGTTTTTTCTTGTCTGGAAAGCTCTTTATCTGCCTTTTGAGTCTAAATAATAGCTTTGCTGGGTACAGCAACCTTGGCTGTAGTTCCCTGCTTTTCACGACCTTCAAAATTTCTTGCCAATCCCTCTAGCCTGCAGTTTCTTTGAAGAAACCAGCTGACAGTCTTATGAGAACTCTCCTGTATGTAACTAACTTCTTTTCTCCTGCTGCTTTTAAGATTCTCTGTTGATCTTTAACCTTTGGCATTTTAATTATGATGTGTCTTAGAGTGGGCCTCTTTGCATCCATCTTGTTTGGGTCTCTGTGCTTATTGGACTTGCATGTGTATTTCCTTCACCAAATTAGAGAAATATTCTTTCTTTTTTTTCAAATGGATTTCCAATTTCTTGCTCTTTCTCTTCTCCTTTTGGTACCTCTATGTTGCAAATGTTGGAACACTTGAAGTTGTCTCATAGTCTTCTTACACTATCCTCATTTTTTTTGCATTCTGTTGTTCTGATTGGTTGTTTTTTTGCTTCCTTATGTTCCAAATCATTGATTTGATTCTTGACTTCATCCACTCTACTGTTGATTCCTTGTAAATTGTTAAGTCAATTAGTGTATCCTCCATTTCTGACTGGACCTTTTTTATGCTGTTGAGGTCCTAGCTAAGTACCTTGAGCATCCTTATAACCAGTGTTTTGAGTTCTGCATCTGATAGATTGCTTATCTCTATCTTCTTTAGTTCTTTTTCTAGACTTTTGATCCGTTCTTACATTTGGGCCATGTTTCTTTGTGTTCTCATTTTGGCAGCCTCCCTGTGATTGTTTCTATGTATTAGGTAGAGATGCTTTGACTCTGTGATTTGGTGTGGTGGCCTAATGTAGTAGGTGTTCTATAGGGTCCAGTGGCACAGCCTCTCCTGTCACCCAAGATGGGTACTCAAGGTGCACCCTTCATGTGGGCTGACTACACCCTCCTCTTGTAGTTGAGCCTTGATTGCTGTTGGCAGATTAATGGGAGTAATTTACCTAGGCCAGTCAGCTGCAAGGACTGGCTATAATCACTGACCACCAACCTTTGTCCTCTGTGGAGGATGAGCTGTGCAGGAGCAGGGTTGGTGGTACTCTGATGTGGTCTGTAGCTGTCCACTTGGTGTGCAGGTTCTGGGGTTTCCTTGTCAGTGCAGGCCAAGGTCAACCTCCATCTGTGTTCTTCCTGGGCCACCTGGTATGGGCTATAAAGCAATCTGAGATGGCTCCTACTTGTGCTGAGCTTGGACATTCCCAGGCCAAATGAAGCTGTGAATCTAGGCTGGCTGCTGCTAGTGCCAGTCCTGGGACCACTTAGCAAGAGATATGGAAGGCCTCGAGTTCCCTGAGGCTGACTGTTGCTTGATTGAGAGGATTTAGGAAATTGTGAAGCATGAGCTAACACCAGTCATTCATATGGAAAAGCCACTGTTAACAGTTTAGGTGGGCCCATAAGTTGGGTGAGATAGAGCCTCAAGGGCTCTCCAGGGTGGGGCAAACAGTGTTAGCCAGGTTGATGGAGTCTCAGATATGGTATCTACCTGCCAGCTCTGTGGCTGTATGGGGGGACAGTTCAGAAAAGTTACAATGGCCACTGACCATCTTTCTGTCTGGGAGAAAGCTGTCCCCCAGCTCTTGCATTGATGCCAGACACTTCATTTTCTCCCTCTATTCCACTGGTATCTTTCAAGCTGCTATCCCAGTGCTGGAGCTCAGTGGGAGTGAGTGTGAGTAAGTCCCTGTGTGGGTTGTTTAAGAAGAACTGCTTGGAAATCCAGCAGCTTTTTTCCTCAGACTCAATCCCCACTGTTTTTTGCAACCAGAAATTATGGTGACTTACTTCCTGGCACTGGAACACTGGGCTGGGGAGCCTGGTGTTGGGCTGGGACTCCTCATTCCTGAAATACCCTTTCTGAATTTTTATCTATTACACATGGATGTGGGACCAGTCTGTTCTATGTCTCCACTCCTCCTACCAGTCTGCATGAATGTGGTTTCTTTAATTCCACAGTTGTTGGACTTTCATCAACTCAAATTCTGACAATTCTGAGTTCTGGTTGTTCTGTAGTTTAGTTGTAATGTTGATGTGGTAGTGCAAGGACGCAAGCTGTCTTTGTCTATCAGTCCATCTTTTTTTCAATTTTTATTTTAATTGTTCAAGTACAGTTTTCTGTCTTTTACTCCCATCCCAGTGCACCCTGCCAGTGCTCCCCACCACCCTCCCATTTCCACCCCCCTTAGTTTTTGTCCATGTTCCTTTATATTTGTTCCTTTGACCCCTTGCCCTTTTCCCCTGAAATTCCCTCCCCTCTGCCCTCTGGTTACTGTCAGCCTGTTTTCTATTTCAATGCCTTTGGTTATATTTTGCTTGATTGTTTGTTTTGTTGTTTAGGTTACCATTACAGGTGAGATTATATGGTATTTGTCTTTCACCACCTGGCTTATTTCATTTAGCATACTGCTTTCCAGTTCCATCCATGCTGTTGCATAGGGTAGGAGCTCCTTCTTTCTGCTGCATAGAATTCTATTGTGTAAAGGTACCATAGTTTTTTGATTCATTCATTTACTGATGGGCAACTAGGTTGCTTCCAGCACTTGGCTATTGTAAATTGTGCTGCTATGAACATCAGGGTGTATAGGTTCTTTTGGAATGGTGTTTCTGGGTTCTCAGGGTATAATCCTAGCAGTGGAATTGCTGGGTGCAAAGGCACATCCATTTTTAGTTTTCTGAGAAAATTCCATACTGTTTTCCATAGTGGTTGCACCAGTCTGCACTCCCACCAGCAGTGAACTAGGGTTCCCTTTTCTCCACATCCTCTTCAACACTTGTTGTTTGTTGCGTTCTTTATGATGGCCATTCTCACCGGTGTGAAGTGGTGTCTCATTGTAGTTTTCATTTGCATCTCTCTGATAGCTGGCAATATTGAGCTTCTTTTCATTTGTTTCTGAATCCTCTGTATGTCCTCTTTGAAGAAGCATCTATTCAAGTCCTTTGACCATTTTTTAATTGAACTTTTTGCCTTCTTAGAGTGGATTCATGCAAGTTCTTGATATATTTTGGAGATTAAATCTTTGCCTGAGGTATCATTGGAAAATATGTTTTCCCATACAATTGGTTCTCTTTTTATTTTAATGCTGTTTTCTCTGTCTGTGCAGAAGGTTTTTATTTTGATGAGATCCCATTTGCTTATTCTTTCCTTTATATCCCTTGCTCTAGGGGATATTTCAGTAAAAATGTTGCTGTGTGAAATATCTCAGATTTCCTGCTTATGTTCTCCTCTAGGACTTTAATGGCATCATGGCTTATATTTAAGACTTTTATCCATCTTGAATTTATTTTTGTGTATGGTGTAAGTTGGTGCTTGAGTTTTATTTTCTTTCACGTAGCTGTCCAGTTCTCCCAACACCATTTGTTGAAGAGAATATGCGTTGTTCTCTTTGTTCAATATTAACTGACGATAGAGACTTGGGTTTATTTCTGGGCTCTCTGTTCTGTTCCGCTGCTCCATGTGTCTGTTTTTATGCCAGTTCCAGGCTGTTTTGACAGTGGCCTTATAATACAGTTTAGTATCAGGTATTGTGATTCCTCCTACTTTGTTCTTCTTTCTCAAAAGTGCAGCAGCTATTCAGGTTCGTTTATGGTTCCATATAAATTTTTGAAGTGTTTGCTCTATGTCTGTGAAATAAGCCATTGGTACTTTAATAGGTATTGCATTGAATCTGTAAATTGCTTTGGGTAGTATGGACACTTTGATGTTAATTCTTCCAATCCATGAACACGGTATATGTTTCCATTTGTTTGTGTCTTCTAGATTTCTTTCTTCAGTGTTGTATAATTTTCTGCATACAGGTTTTTTACCTCTTTGGTTGGGTTTACTCCTAGGTATTTTATTTTTCTTTTTGCTGTATCGATTCGGATTTTTTTCTTGATTTCTGCTTCTGCTGTTTCATTATTAGTATACAAAAATGCCTTTGATTTCTGGATATGGACTTTGTATCCTGCTGTTTTGCCAAACTCATTGATTAGGTCGAGCAGTTTTTGGGTGGAATCTGTAGGATTTTCTATGTACACTATCATGTAATCTGCAAATAATGACAGTTGGTTTCCTCTTTTCCAATTTGGATGCCTTTTATTTCCTTTTCTTGTCTGATTGCTGTGGCTAGGACTTCCAATACTATGTTGAATAAAAGCGGTGAATGTGGACAACCTTGTCTTGTTCCTGATCATAGTGGAAAAGCTTTTCGTTTTTGTCTGTTGAGTATGATGTTGGCTGTAGGTCTCTCATATATGGCCTTTATTATGTTGAGAAATGCTCCCTCTATTCCCACATTGCTCAGTGTTTTTATCATAAATGGGTGCTGTACCTTCTCAAATGCTTTTTCTGCATCTATTGATATGATCATGTGTTTTTTGTCTTTGCTGTTGTTTATGTAGTGCATTACATTTACTCATTTGTGAATGTTGAACCATCCTTGCATCCCTGGGATGAATCCCACTTAGTCATGGTGTATGATCTTTTTAATGTATTGTTGGATGCAGTTTGCCAATATTTGTTGAGGGTTTTATCGTCTATGTTCATCAGTGATACTGGCCTGAAGTTCTCTTTCTTTGTTGTGTCTTTATCTGGTTTTGAAATTAGGATGATGCTGGCTTCATAAAAAGAGTTTGGGAGTCTTCCATCATTTTGAATTTTTTGGAATAGTCTGTGAAGGATAGGGGTAGCTCTTCCTTAAATGTTTTGTAGAATTCTCCTGTGAAACCATCTAGTCAAGCGCTTTTGTGTGTAGGGAGTTTTTTATTACTGCTTCAATTTCATCTGCTGTTATTGGTCTGTTCAAACTTTTTGCTTCTTCTTCACTGAGTTTTAGAGGATTATATTTTTCTGGAAATTTGTCCATTTCACCTAGGTTTTCAAATTTCTTGGCATATAGCTCCTCATAGTAATTTCTTACAATCCTTTGTATTTCTGTGGTGTCAGTTGTAATCTCTCCTCTTTCATTTCTGATTGTGTTTATTTGGGTCCTCTCTCTTTTTTTCTCGATGAGTCTCCTTAAAGGCTTGTCGATTTTGTTTATCTTTTCAAACAACCAGCTCCTTGATTCATTGATCCTAAGATTTGTGTTTTTGGTCTCAATGTCATTTAATTCTGCTCTGATCTTGGTTATTTTCTTTCTTCTACTATCTCTGGGCTGCCTTTGTTCTTGTTCCTTGAGTTCTTGTAGGTGTAGGGTTAGGTTGTTTGTCTGAAATGTTTCTATCTTTTTTAGGTAGGCCTATGTTGCTATGAACTTCCCTCTCAGAACTGCCTTTGCTCTGTCCCATAAATTTTGAGTTGTTGTGAGTTGATTTTCATTTGTTTCCAGAAACTTCTTGATTTCTTCCTTGATTTCATTCCTGACCCATTCATTGTTTAATAGCATGCTAATCAATCTCCATGATTTTGTGTGTTTGGGTTTTTTTTCCTTGGGGTTAGTTTCTAGTTTCAGTCTCTTGTGGTCAGAGAAAATGCTTGCTATGATTTCAATTTTCTTGAATTTGTTGAGACTTGTTTTGTGTCCTATCATATGGTCTATCTTTGAAAATGTTCCATGTGCATTTAAGAAGAATGTGTATTTAACCTCTCTGGGATGAAGGGCTCTATTATATCAGTTAAGTCCATTTCATCTAGGGCTTTGTTCAATGTCACAATATCTTTGTTGGTATTTTGTTTGGAGGATGTCCATTTTTGACAGTGGGGTGTTAAAATCCCCTACTATAATTGTGCTTCTGTCAATATCCTTCTTGAAGTCCTCTAAGATTTTCTTTATGTATTTGGGTGCTCCTACATTGGGTGCATAAAT
>PVKM010028151.1:0-18431 GCA_004027735.1 Carollia perspicillata
GGACCCCGAGACTTCAGGACCCGCTTTACACGCAGGCAGTCCTCTCCCGGCCTGAGACCCAGGTCTAAGGGGCTCCCACTCTTGTGCTCTGAGCACTCGTCTGGGAGAGCCCTAGGACTCCAGCATGCAGAGCTGATGGAAGCAGGGCTCACCCAGCATCCCTGTGTGCAGCTGGGGCAGGGGGTTTGGCTCCATCATCTGGATACCTGGAAGTCGGCCCATGGGGACTTGTGGGACTTGGGCATTGAGGGCCACAGCAAACCTTCCCTACGGACAAGTGGGGGCAGGGTTTTCTGGAACCACTCACCTTGATGTCACAGAACTGGTGGTTCTCAGGGGACAGCTCAGAGACCTGTGGGGGGTACGGTAGTGAGCTGCGGGTCTCTGGGAGTGGGCACGTCAGGCTTCTCTCAGAGACTTCCTAGCCCTTGCCGGTCTGAGCAACTTTACAAAAAAGGGAATTGCCTTTTCTGCCCTAACCATTCCAGGGAGCACAGAGCCCTTCAAAGGGAAAACATCAGTGGTGTTCTGGAAAATTCACTTTTCAACATCACTACCAAAACTTCTGATTGTGGTGTCTGTTGATTCCTGGTGTAAATACTGCCACCCAGGTTTGCACTGAGGTCTGTGTTTGGTGACACTCACCCCCAGTTTCATGCCTGTAGACAAGTCTCCTGGCCTTGAACATTTTTAAAAAGATTTATTTTATTTTTAGAGAGAGGGGAAGGGATGGAGAAAGAGAAGGAGAGAAATATCAACATGAAAGAGAAACATTGATCACTTGCGTCTCAAATGCTCCCCAACCAGGGTAGGGGCACTGAACCTTCAATCCAGGCCTGGGCACTGACTGGGAATTGAGCTAGCAACATTTGTCTTCGGGACAATGCCCAACGAACAGCCACACCAGTCAGAGATTGGACATTCTTTTTCCTCGGCCTAGAGCAGTGTTTCCCCTGCTACAGCTGACAAATTCCTGTGCATCCTTCAGTGTCCAGCTCCTTGGAAGTGGCTGCCCCTCCTCCTCCAAGCATTGCCCAGCTGAATGAGACAGAAAAGCCAGGGACCGGCCTGACCGAGCGCTACCTGGGGACAGGGAGCAGGCCTGCCTGACTCCCCTGGGCCTGAGCAAGGGCAGGCAGTTGGACTAGATTTGTTGAGTTCAGATTCTGGAAGTAAAGGAAGCAGACCCACAAACAGGCTATAGGGCCCTGTGCTAATTTCCTCTCTGGGGCCAAAAGGCAGAGTTAGGAGTGACCTTCACAGTCAGCCAAGCCAATCCCTCATTTCACAGCTAGTCTGAGAGTGCACCAGTGAGTCACTCAACTCTTCCCGAGCTTGGGGCAGAGCCTGGGTCTCCTGCCTGACCAGTGCTCTTGACATCCCGCCATGACACTCCTTTATCTGGGGCGACTGAGTGCTGTGTTCCCCACAGTGTTAGACGTGAACTCCTTACGGTGGCTTCAGCAGTGTAAGTACTCTGTGAGCCACCTATGCCTTTCAACTTTCTAAAATCCTTCTGATTGCAGAGAGAAAGCCTTACGTTATAGTTTCTACATCTTTAAGACTTACTAATCCCTTGTCTTTTTTTTTCTTTTAACAGAGAGAGAGAGAGAGAGAGAGAGAGAGAGAGAGAGAGAGAACAAACACGGGCAGACGGGCAGAGCAGTGGAGTGCAGCTTCCGGCTCCGAGCCTTGGCAGGCGGAAACATCTGGCAAGAATCTAATAACACTGGTTTTCATTGACTTTACTTTTAGAGCTACCTTCTGTTTATGGCACAGAATACTAGTTTTCTAGTAACAAGAGCCATCAAAAGAGTCTTTTTTAAATATAATTAAGTTTAAAGTAATGTTGGGATATAAAGAGACATGTTAGGTAGGAAATACCTAATGTTAGGTGGGAAGTGAATATGGCAAAAGCTACAAAGGTGGGATGCAGATGACTGGCTGCAGAAACACCGTGAAATGTGCGGTGCTCCCTGAATGTGGACTACCCTTAAGGCCCTTCCTTCCAAGTTCCAAGGATCCACCATTGCTGGGGAGACAAATCACTGGCTCTCCAGCCTCTAGCCCAGCTTCCTTAGCCTTACCAGAACCCGGTTGCTGGCAGAGGCTCCCCACTGTGCCTGAGTCCTGTCCTTGGTCTGTTTGTGCACCAGGCCTTCATCCCCCTGCCACGGAGTACCCTCATGCCCCAAGGATGTCAGCTCCACAGTGACGTCCTTGTTGGAAGCCACTGGTCCCTGTGCCAAGGCCTTGGAGTAGTCGGGCTGGGGTTGCAATCCCTGTTAGGTTTCAAAATGGGAATTGCTTTATTATTTAAACCACAAAATTAATACATTAATTTTAAAGACTTAGATATTACAGAACCTTAATGAATAAAGTGAAGAAGTACCTGAATCAGACAGTATAACTTCTCTAAACATTTTCTCATGTCCTTCCAGATTCTCACTCGCCCTCTCTCACACACACACAATGGAACATACTACTTTGTGACCTGGCTGTTCCACATATTCCATCTCGTCTAGGTTTTCATGCTTCCCAGTGCTTGTCTTTGTTTAGGTGACCTACTGTTCCATTATCAGGGTGATTAGTAACTTATTTAGCTACTTCCCTATTGTGAAATTCTGATTACCCTCATTTCTTCATTACTGTTAACAACTGCCATACACAAAATTGCACCTCTTCCATCTCTATGCTTTACCCCAGTGATTTTCAACCGGTGTGCTGCAAGAATTATTAAAACATGCAATACCTGACTATTCAGTCAGGGGCACTGACCTCTTTTCCTTTAGACTGTCAAATAAAAAATGACAACAGCCAACACAACAGTAGACGTCCGATGTGAATGCCCTGTCTTGAACCATAACCATGCATATATAGGTCATATCAAAGAGTTGTATCTTATTGGTCATGTTGCATAATAAAGTTGCGTCTGATTGGTTAATTCTTGGTACCAGATATACTCATATACAAGTATAGGTACCTAATATTTGTTAAAGTCACTTTGGAACAAAACGGGTAGGTAATTACTATTATTATTCTTTGTAAATCAATCAAAATTATACCTATTTTTGTCAAAATGACAAAAAAATGTATTTTTTGATGTGCCGCAGAATTTAGTAATTAGCTTACACATGCCATGAGATGAAAAAGGTTGAAAATCACTTCTTGACCCTGATTTATTTTCCTCATAACATTTGTTATCATTTGGTACAGTATCTATTTTGTTGGGTAATTGTCTGTCTCTTCAGAATGTGAGCAATGCCTGTGTCAGTCTTGCTTACTGATGTATCTTCAGCATCTAGAACAGTACTTGGAAAACAGTAGGTGCTGGGTTCAATAAACGTTTGCTAAATGAATGAATGAATGAATGAACAAGGTGATGAACACACTTTTTGTGCACCTGTCCAATTAGCTTTTTTAGGATAAATCCCTAAAAATGGAATTGCCAGGCCAGTGGGTATAATGCACATATGGCCAAACTTCCCAACAGAAAGATTGCGCCAACTTTTCTTTGGCAGCAATGCTTAAGGCCCCAAGGAAACACAGGTTTTAATGATTCCCGGTGTGCCATGGCTCTCCTGGTTTCGGAAGTCAGCTTCCTCCTTCAGGAAGTATCCCCTAATTAACGGCAGAGACTACCTAGCCCACCATTGCCTAAAGCTTTGCTCTTGGCAGCATTCTAGAAGGGTCCTCTGGTTTGGCCAGGCAGGATTCCACCCGGTTTTCCCACTGGACTTTAAATTCTTCTGGGGCAAGGCAGGGCTGAGTCAGACCTGAGGGCTTCTCTTCTTTTGACCTTCAGCAGGGTTCCCCATGTGAACCTGTCTCCCAGCCTGGTGGTACAGCCCACTGAGTTTCAGGCACCCTCCGCCTCCTTGATCTACTCTTACTTCCTCGGGAGCTGCTCTGATCTCTGTGTGTTCCTCCGCTCCAGGCACTGAGGAATACAGGCACTGTATTCACTCCAGGCACTTGTCAGCTTTGTGGGTTTCACTGGGGCTCAAAAGACAACAATGCTCATGCTAATGCTGATGGTGTTGATGGTGACAATGAATGGTCCACCTGGACCATGCAGCCCAGTTCACTCAATACTTTACAGTCATTCATTCCATTGGTCCTTAAACGAACCGTGTGAGAAAGGGAAGTAAAAGGTGGGAATTACCCCCAATTCATAAATGAACAATATGAGGCTCAGCAAAATCAAAGGACGAGCGCATGGCCATACAGTTAGCAAGTGCTGGAGCAGACACCCAGGTGAGTTTTCCTGATCTCAGTTTCCCTCCCTTTTCATTATCCCCCACCTTCTAACAGAGAACCTGGTCTGGGGAGCACCTGCGGGGTCAGGCTTCAGGGAGGTTCTTGCGTCACACAGTGCTCAGCTGCCTTGGCCCCCACACTGCCAATGTGCACACTGCTGCTCAGTGATGGGTGACCGCCTACTGGGAAGGAGGCATCTTGGTCCCCGTGGGTTGGCCTCCATGGTGGACACTTCCTTCCCCACAGCCACCTACCTGGGGCCTCCCCTGGCTCCTTCTCATTTTCAAACGCCTTGACAGCCTCTTGGAGTCACAATCCACTGGGTCTGATGCCTTGAAAGACTCGTAGAGCCTGTTTGTCCACTGGCCTTCTGACCGGATGTGTAGCCAGATGGTATCTGAACAAGAGAAAGGTCCGGGGGTGTGGGTTTTCAGTGCTGGACTCCAGCAGGGTTCTCATCTGAGGGATTGGGGCTGGGTGTCCACTGCTCAGGTCCTGGGCTGAATGTCCTTCCTCAGATCCAAACCAGCAGCCACGGCCACAGGACACGAAGATCTGATCTCTCTCTCGCAAATTTTCTCAATGGAGTCAATCTAAGCCTACACAATAAAGGTTCAGTCTCCTCTGCCAAGGCAGGGTCACAGCTGCCCTGAACACACTAGGAGCTCCCTGCTTTCTCCATCAGGCCAGGATCTCACCAAGGAGGGGATCATTTCCTTCCCACATTCAGCCAGGTGCCTATTAACAGCTCTGCACACAGTATGTGCTTAATTGATGGGACCAATGACTTTTACTTCACCCAGTGCCTGGTGCTTACTGGCCTGGTACTAAGCAGGTGCTTACTAAGGTTCTCTGTTAAGTGGATGACTGGCAGGAAGGTGGTGGGGGGCGGTCACCCTTCTGCTAAGGAGACCAGAGAAAATCCACACCATTAGAGTGAGGAGGCCCCTAAGAGATCTCCTTTGTCTTTGCTTTGCTTTGCTTTACTTTATTCTTTTCTTTTCAACCATGAACTGCCCTGTCTGGTGTAGCTCAGTGGATTAAGCACGGGCCTGCAAACCAAAGGATCGAGGTTCAATTCCCAGTCAGGGCACATGCCTTGGTTGTAGGCCAGTTCCCAGTAGGGAACGCACGAGAGGTAACCATACATTGATGTTTCTCTCCCTCTCTCCCTCCCTTCCCCTCTAAAAATAAATAAATAAAATCTTAAAACAAACAAACAAACAAACACCCCATGAACTATTTTGGCAGTTCTGTGAAGGAAATGAATAGACTTCTCCTCAAAATAAGGTTTTTAATATATAAAGTAACACACAAGGCATTACAAATGAAACCAGTCATAATGAGAAAGTTATCAAAATATTTTAAAAAACCAAATGTGTGCCCTGGCTGATGTGGCTCAAAGAATTGAGTGCCGGCCTGAGAAACAAAGGGTTGCCAGTTGGATTCCCAGTCAGGACACATGCCTGGGTTGTGGGCCAGGTCCCCAATAGAGGGCACTCAATAGGCAACCATGCATTGATGTTTCTCTCCCTCTCTTTCTCCTTCCTTTCCCCTCTCTCTAAAAATAAATAAATAAAATCTTTTTAAAAACCCAAATGTGTGATTTAGGAATACATGTGCTTTTTTGTTAACACATGAAATAACTCCCCACTGGGGAGAGGCATGGCCACTGGAATTCTACAGTAGTGATGGGGTATCAGCCACAACTGTTGTGTGATATAAAGGAATGTACAGTTTTTATTTAGAAAAAGTCACAGGTATTGCTAACACTACTTTGGGTTGTTATCTGCATTCCTAATTACAGAAAAGGCTAGATTTCAATTAGAGGTTAGTGAGAATAAAGATGTCAGTCTTCCCCCATCCAAGTTCATGAATAAACTGGTTCAACCCTGTATTTGCAGAGGCCCCAGGCGATGTGACACGCTCTCACTGCTTTGTGAGGAAGGAACTGGAAAGTCAGGACCAGAGCTCAGCTCCTCAGACCCTGGCTCCCACTCCCATGCCTCTCTCTCAAGCTTCCTCCCTCTTCCCAATGCAAGTGTGTGTGTGTGTGTGTGTGTGTGTGAGTGTGGGTGTGGGTGCGCGCGCGCATGAGAGAGAGAGAGAGAGAGAAGGGGGTGGGCTATGCCTTCTCTACACAAATGCACCATGAAGGCCTTCATGCAGTGACTCACGCAAAGGAAGCCTCCCCAAATGTCAGCTGCATTCAACCAGCCGCAGCTACCACCCTGAGTCCCACTCCTGATTTCTGTAACCCAGCTTTGTAAACAGAGTACTTACCATTCCCCACAAGGATTCAGCTCACTGCCAGAGGTTCAGGGCTCAAGAGATAGGCAAATTCCGAGCTAAGACCCTGAAGAAGCCCCTTCAAAAACTGGTCAGATAAATGACCCATCCGTATAATAAACATAGTCATTGTCATTAGAGTAGTAGCTATGCACTGGAATACTATGTGGCCATGAAAAGGGGAAGTTCTTTCTAAAAGAATCGACATGGAAAGATTTTCATGACATACCATTCACTGAGAAAAAGTTGGCTGCAAAACAGTGTGAGTAGTGTGATCCCATACATACAAAATTATCTCTGCATCCGATTATCCACGTGGGTGTACGGGTTGGACACTGCTCACCAAAAGATCGACAATACTTTTCTTTGCATGGAATTATTTGAGGGGTTTTAATTTTCTTTTGTACCAATTTCTATGTTGCCTGAATTTTCCAAGAGCATATATCTTCATCAAAAAAACAGAAAGGGAAGAAAAATAGAAAGGAAACAACGCACCCTCTTCAACCCTTATCCCTATGTTTGTCCCACTGTATGTCCAGGCCACCAATCAGGACATTCCAGGGCAGGTAGTGTGCAGCCTGAGTGGGAGGAGCTTTGGCCTTGGGTCTTCGCCCTGAGCTGTGGTAGCTGGGTCCTGCTGGGCCCCAGCTGGGAGGCATCCTAAGTGAAGCTATCTCTTAAGGGGATCTGTCAGAGAACCCCTTTACCCTTCATGAAGCCAAGCAAGGGTCTCATTGCGACAGACCATGCCAAGTCTTTCCTGTCAGAAGCACTGCCTGAGGTGGGAAGGCCAATCTTTGGTCTGGCCAGGAGGGCAGAGGTCTGGGTGCTGGTTCCAACAACAGCCCAGGACCGGAAGGAAGGTACAGGCATGGTGGGGGTCAGAGGACAGCTGGGCCCAGGGAGGGTCAGATGAGCAGTTCTATGGGTGCTGGGGACCCGCAGAGAAATGGGAGTAGTGTAGGACTGAGGGCAGAGGGTGAGAGGGAGTCTGCTGCCTGGGGGTTCCCTGGGCTCTTGTCCACGGGGAGCGGGAAAGCCTGGCTTCTTGTCACAGACCCCCTGAAAATGTCCAGGTACCCCTTCCCGTATGCTGGCTACTCCTCTGCTTGAGGCATTCATGGGCTGCCAACTGCCTGTGCCATCTAGCTTCTAGATCTGCATTCAGACTCCTCCTGGTCTCACACGGGCTCTGGCCAGCTTTTCCAGCCATTGCCTTTCATTCTGACCCTCTCTCCTGCCCTCCCACTCTCTCTCTGCCCCTCCCTTCCATTCTCTCTAGCCCACCCCCACTCTCAGCTCTAACAACATCAGATGTCCCATGCTTCCAGTTTTTCATGCTTTTGCCTCTGGTCCTCCCTCTGCCTCCTCCTGCATCTCCTTCCCTGCCTACTAAACTCCTACTAACCTTCCGAAGTTTAGCTGCAATGCTACGTGTCTGCAAAGCCTGGCTCGTTTATCCCACCATGCTAGGCCCTCCCTTGTGACCCTCACAGTAGCTGGTCAGCCCTGACCACGTCATTCAGTGAGTGTCTGCCCGTCTGCCTCCTTGTTTCAAAGGGATTTTTTTGGAGCTCGACTTTGCACCTCTGGCTCTGTTCACCTCTGTGTGCCTGGCTCCCAGCCTGTGCTGAGTGCACAAAAGAACTCAGCAAATGCCTGAACGACTGGACGGCTTGGCATACCTTTCTGCTCCGGAGCACTGCTGATGGTGAAGGGGTGCCACTCATAGCGAGCAATGGTGGGAATGTTCAGATACAAGTAGTCACCAGGCCTGTAGTTGAAAAGAGGGGGCCTCTTGATGAAGAGATGAGTCACCTGGGGAAAGAAGGAAATCAGCATCATTCATGCAGACCCAAAGCTGTCAGGGGCCCCAGGACCAGAAGGCAGAGGCCGGGCCATCTTCCACCATAAACCAGGCCAGCTCAGACATAAGACCCTTCTGTGCCTATGAGTGGGGTCCACCCTTGAGCATATCTGCCAACCAGGGCAAGGCAACTATCAGAGAAGGGAGGAATCAGGAAGGGGTTCATAGCTTGATTCCACTTCTTATGGTATAAATACTGCTTTTTAGTAACCCCCACCTCTATGAAGCCCTCCCTGACTATTCTAGCCCCTTTCTTGGTACTTCTGTAGCACTCAGCCAACATTGAAACTACTAATGGTCATCTCCCCTATGATAATAACATCCTCCTGGATGATAGCATCAGTTTATTGAGCACTTACTGTGTGCCAGAGCTGTGTGGAGCACTTTAAGTGCTATCTCTAGTCCTCACAGTAACCCTTTGAGACTAATGTTATATTTTCTCCACTTTCTAGATGAAAAGCTGAGGCTCAAAGAAGTTAAATAGCTTGCCCAAGACCATCAGCTAGGAAACCATAGGATTCGAATCCAATATTGGCTGTCTGATGCCAGAGCCTGGACATAGACCACAGTCTCATTATTAACTTCCATGTCCTCCCACTCCAGTTGTCCAGAGCCCTGCCCCCTCCCCACCCCGAACTGCCTTCCCTTTCTCCATAAGTGACCCCAGTCACTCCCCGACTACCTGGCAGATATCCTAGCCTCCTTTCTCTACCCTAAAATGCATCCAGTTACCTTTTGAGTCTTACTGTGATAGGCCCCCACCTCAAAGCCACTACCCAAGTTCAGGGTTAAGGCCCTTAGGAGTTTTCATCTGCATATATGCAACAGCTTCCCTAACGATCCTCTCCAAGCCACCTTCCACAGAGAATCTAAAGAAATCTGTCTGGAATATAAAGCAGCTTAATACCCCTGCCTGGTCCGGGGTTCCCTGGGGCCTGCAAGTGAGGCTCCGTTCACCACCAGGCCCTGCCCATGCCTGCAGCAATACCCTTCTCTGTCTTGTCTATCCATCAAACTCCTCCACATCTCTTGAAACCCTGATATGGCATCTCCTCCCTCATTCAGAAGTCTCCTCTGACCTCTCCAAGACGAGTTTGATACCTCCTAGAACTCGACTTCTCTCACCAATGCAGCCCTGCACTACAGTGAAAGGGCTGATTCCCTGCTAGCCTCTGGACCTGTGAAGAGCAAGACAGTGCCTGAGCCTTCTCTGTGTCTCTGCCACCTAGCGCAGGGCCTCCCACCTTAAGGCATTTTATATGTGCTGCCTGAGCATGTTCTATGCAGACCTGGCCTGTAGTGGTATACTGTCATTCCCCTTCCTATAGTGTCACTCCTGAAGGGCTGGACTGGGTCACACACTTTGCTTGTCCTCTCCACTGTGCTGGGCTCCCCATTTCCTTAGGGGTAGAACAGGGTATCCAGCTGCTGCACCCTACCACCACCTGCATCTCCCCTTTGCCGCTGAGGCCATTTTTGCACCTTGGAGGGGAGGAGACTGACTTCCACGATGCTCAGGGCTGCCATGCGGGACACTACCAGCCCGATGGCCTTCTCCAGGAAGAACACGATGCCAGGAACCAGCAGCCACTTCCAGAAGTTGGGCCCATGCAGGATGAGCAGGATCCACATGGGAAGATAGGACAGGTGGGTCCAGTAGAACACCTGTGGGGGTTGGGGACATAAGCTGCTGGGGTTCAAAGCCTGGGGTGGAACAGAGCCAGGGCTCGCGGCCATCCTTAAAGCCAGCGTGGTGCCCAGAGGCTTGGCCATACACTCCCTCTCCTGGTCACCTGGCTGGGGGTCAAAAGACTGGGGGTGGGAAGCTTCCTTGCTTCTTTGTTCTGGGGGCCTGGCCCAGGGAGCCTGTAAGGGGAGATTCCTGGTGCCAGCAGGCAAACATCTGGAACATTCCCCTGGGGATGTTCTGAGCAGAGTAGAGCACCCCCAAAGGGCTCATCGACAGTAATGTCTCATCACACTGACCCTTCCTCAGGGGAAAGAAAGAAAAGAGCAGTGGTTTTCTGGGAAAAGAAAAGAAAAAAGCTGAGCACTGAGTTTTAGTACATGCCCTGCGACTAGCTTGGGACGGTGGCCTAGTAGATGACTTTTCTGAGCTTTAGATTCCTCGTCAGTTGAGTGAGGATGCTGAATCCTGCTTCAAAGGATTGTCACTGTCCACAGTAGGTGCTCTGTGTATGTCTATCTCTGATGTGAGGAGATCAATCCAGGGGACAGCCAGGGTCTCCAAACTAAATCCTCCGTGACCTCCTGTGTCTTGAGGAGGTTAGGGAGAGGGAAGCAAAAATGAAACTATTATAACATTTTTGGAGCACCTGTGTTCCAGGTAGGTAGTTACTGGCTTCACATATCTCAGTTGATTCCTAAAAAAACTTCGAAGGTAGAAGAGTATAGCTTCATTTTACAGATGAGGAAGCTGAGTGGCCTGTAAATAGTGGGGTAGGGATTAGAACCCGGGGGCCTATGTTCCTTCCCCTCTCTATGCCATTTTGAGCCCAGTTTAATCCATTTAGGGCAAGAGGATGAGCCAGAGAATCTTTTAGAGCAAAATTTTTGCATGTGTCAGACATCAACTCCAGCCCAACGGCAGAGCTCAAATCACGTGCATATAATATGCACGCTGGCTGGGAACCTTCCTGGACTCTGGAGTAAGTTAGAGGGCACACGCCATGACATGAGGGTGAGAGCCCAGCCTAGAAGAGGCGGGGGAGCAAGGACTGCGCACCTCAAAGTGGCCGTTCCTGCGGATGCAGGAGCTGGAGCAGGCAAACATGAGCAGTAGCAGCAGCAGGAGAGCCACACCGGTTGGTGAAGCCAAGCCGTGGACCCAGCCAATGCCAGGCCTTGTGGTGAGCAGCAGTTCCCAAAACTGGAAGGAGCTGGACTCAGACTGAGCCTGGAGCGCTGGAGACAAGCACAAGACAAGCTCTTCCCACTTAATCTTCCTTTTGTGTCTCCAAGTCTCCCCATCATATACCCATGCAAGCAGGGATTTTTGTCCAGAGTTCTGGTTATCAAGGGCAACGCTTCACCCATTGGGCAGGCAGGACACATGGGAGACTCAGTCCCACCATCCCCCAAGCCCCAGACTACTTACTCACCGAAGTTCACAACATGGGCCACAGTGTGTACGATGGAGAGCCCAACCACCACGTAGCCCATAAGCTGGTGGAACTGGATGTTCTGGTCCAGTGGCAGGACCTGAGCCAGCCACGTCGTCCGCAGCCACGTAAGGCAGCGCCTAAGCATCAGTACCTGGCCAGTAAAAGGAGCGGAAAGCCATCTGGCTCTCTCTGCTTTGTCCTGCTTCTCCAGCAGTTATCTCCCGCCTCCCTCTGACCTAGCTGTGCTTCCCGAAGGGGCCCCATCACCATCTGCCCTGTCCCCAAGCCTTCCCTGCTCTTCTGGGTCCACAGCTGGGGTCTCTAAGACCCCAGGGGTGTGAAGAGAAAATGTTACAGAATGCTTACTGGTATTACTTTAATCTAAACACATGAGAAGCACACATGGCTTTACTAACACTGAATATCTCTGCTGACGTGGTGCCCTCTTTCCGTCTGCATGTCAGATGGGCTCATGTCACATGCGACTCTCAAGGTGTCCTGGGGAAAGACTTGGTTTCCAAGGGACTTTTGACAAGGGCTCCCTCACTTGCTCAATTACTTTCAGTGTACTTATGTGCACCCAGATATGTGGACTTGAAGATTACATTATCTATTTTTAACTTTAAGATAACTACTCTTCATAGAAGTGACAAGTAGCTTAAAAAGATTCACTGCAAAGAAAATGAAGATCGAAAATAGTGTTGATAATGCAATAGCAAGTTACCAAGAAAATGAATCATGTATCTCCCACCCTCAATAGGAATTCTTTGTCCCAGTTATGAGGTTAAAATTACAATCCACTCTAATAAGAAGCTGATATTATCAAGAAGAGTGTTTGGCCCTGGCTGGTGTGGCTCAGTGGATTGAGTGCTGCCTGTGAACCAAAGGGTTGCTGGTTTGATTCCCAGTCAGAGCACAAGCCAGGGTTGTGGACCAGGTCCCCAGTAAGGGCCGTGCAAGAAGCAACCACACATTGATGTTTCTCTCCCTTTCTCCCTCCCTTCCCCTCTGTCTAAAATAAATAAATAAAATCTTTGAAAAATAAAAAAAAAAAGAAGAAGAGTGTTTGGACTGGACATGTACATTCCTGACCATTAAAAATGAACCTTGGCTGCTCTGAATAGTGTGGTTCAGTTGGTTGAGTGTCGCCCAGAAAAGTGGAACATCACCAGTTCAATTCCCAGTCAGGGCTCATGGCTGGGTTGCTGGCCTAGTCCCCTGTTGGGGTGTGTGCAAGAGGCAACCAATAGATGTTTCTCTCACACATTGTTGTTTTTTTCTCTCTCCTTTTCCCTTCCCCTCTAAATAAATAATTTTTAAAAAACTCTCTTTGGCTTTCTACTTTAAAGAAAATGAAGCTTGGGGCTGGGGCCAAGGCTAGGGCGGATGCAGGGAGCGGCAGGAGCAAGTTTGCACTGACTGGGCAGGTGGTAGCATGGCCCTGCTCCTGGCGGCAGAGTTCTTGCTGGCCAGATCTGGCCCTCAGCAACTTCTTTCAGGGAAGAGGGCCAGTGCAGCTGCTCTTGCAAACAGAGATCCTGATCCTCATCCATAGACTGGAATTTGGGTGGGCCAGCCATCCCAGACACCGCACTTAGGGCAGATGTCTGCATAGGTAAATGTAACTTGCCTTTCCATACAACCAGCAGGCTGGGCCCACACCCACATGTGGCAGACAGAAACCAGGAAAGATATCTCAGGAGCGACAGGTCCCAGCCCCACACCAAGCCCATGAGCCCAGGGTTCCAGGGTGAGGAATGTAAGTCTCCATAACCTCTACCTGTAAAAACCAGTGGGGTTTGAGGCCGTGGAAGACAGAAACATAGAGTCCCAGGCAGTTCATCTTAAAGGGCTCACACACAGACTTACTTGGACTCACTCCCTCTGAGCTCCAGTGCAGGGACAGATTGAAAGGCATAAGAGACATATGGGTAGGAAATGAGTTGTCTGGCATCAGGGTGAGAGCTGGGGGGCAGCTTTCTCCCAGACAGAAATGCTGGCAGAGGCCATTGTTCCTTTTCTGAGCCTTCAACCCACAGAGCTATAAAGCAGGTGGGCGCCATATCTGAGACTCCAACAACCTGGCTGACACTGTTTGCCCCACCTTGATGATTCCCTGAGCTGCCGCTGCCCGACCCAACTTTTGGGCCTACCCAAGCTGTTTCCAGTGGCTTCTCCATACCAGTGGATAATCTTAGCCCAGACTTCAGATTTCCTTAAATTCTCTCAAACAAGCAGAATCTGGCTTTAGGTGCTAAGTGGCCCCAGACCCAGGACTAGCACCATCTTGCCTTGGTTCATAGCTTGGCCTCACCTGGGTACCTCCAAGCCCAGCACAAGTAGCAGCCATCTACAGATTGTCTTGTAGCTTATGCTGTATGACCCCAGACAGAACATAGGATGTGGCTGATCTTGGATGTGCCAACAGCAATCAAAGCTCAACTATAACAGGAAGGTGTACATAGCCCACAAGGGCGTGCACCTTGAGTACCCAGCTTGGATAATAGGGGAGGATGTGCCACTGGACCCTACAGGACACCTAATACCTTAGGCCACTCTATCTGGGAGACATATCAGCTCTACCTAATACATAGAAAAACAAGTAGGCTGGCAAAATTAGGAGACAAAAAAACATGGTCCAAATGAAAAAACAGATAAAAATTCCAGAAAACAAACTTAAAAAAAAAATGGAGACAAGCAATCTAATAAATGCAGAGTTCAAAACACTGGTTATAAGGAAGCTCCATAAACTTAGTGAAAACCTCAACAGCATAAAAAATATCCAGCTAGAAAAGAATGATGCACTAATTGAAATAAAGCACAATTAACAGGAATGAACAGTAGAGTGGATGAAGCTGAAAATAAAATCAGTGATATAGAATGTAAGGAAGCAAAAAACAACCAATCAGAACAGCAAAAAGAAAAAAGAATTTTTTAAAAATGAGGACAGTATACTGACCTTCCAGGACAACTTCAAGCATACCAACACTCACATCATGGGGGTGACAGAAGGAGAAGAGAGAGAGCAAGAAATTGGAAACCTGTTTGAAAAAAAATGACAGAAAACTTTCTTAACTTGGGGAAGGAGATAGACAGACAAGTCCAGGAAGCACAGAGTCCCAAACAAGATGAACTCAAAGAGGCCCACACCAAGACACATCATAATGAAAATGCCAGTGTTAAAGATAAAGGGAGAATCTTAAAAGCAGCAAGGGAAAATCAGTTAGTTATCTACAAGTTAGTTAGTTATCATCAATCCCCCTGCCCACTTCCCTGCATCGTGCCTCGGATCCCTACCACAATGAAGCTGCAGTCGAAGTTGAGGCATTGGCCGCAGCCCTTGGCCACCATGACGCTGATGCCGAAGGCCCGGTGCGCACTAGCCGCCAGTGCGAAGAGCAGCACATGGAGGCCCACGTAGGTTGCCAGGCAGAGTAGCTGGCTGCAGTGATTGTGCCAATAGGCAGATGTCAGTGGGCGAGGACGGTGAAGGCGCCGCTGGGTGGTGGGGGGCGTCAGCCAGTGGGCAGCACTGCAAAAGAAAGATGTGGTGGGACCTGCTGGGGCGGGGAGGAGTCCAGGTGGGTTGTGATGGGAACCAGCACAGCCCACCAACTCTCTGGAGCCTTGCGGCAGGCAGGCCAGCCTCCTTTTGCAGTGGGAAACAAAGGACAAGAGACTTGTTTACGGCCACACAGTCAGGTGAAGCTGGGTTGGAACTCCAGTTTGTCTGATGCCACATCTGTGACTATTTTTATTACTTCTCCTTACTTCCCAATTGAAAAAAACAAAAACAAAAACCAGGAATTGAAAAGGATGAAAGAATCTGAAAAGTGCTGTGTTAAATAACCCACAAGAAAGCTAATAATACACCAAAAGAATAAACTATAAAACTGGCACTATTCAGAGCCTGGGAGAAACCTGGGTCTGTTACATCCTATTTGCATTATTTCTCCACAGCCCTTTTTACATTTGTACTTCTCTACTTCATGTATTTGTTTATTGGTATAAATTACGTGTCTGTCCCTCTAGAATGCAGCCCCACCGGGGCAATGCCCTTATTCAGAACAGTGCCTGGTACAGGGCAGCTGCTCAGCTGAGTTGAGTAAATGATTGCCTTTGCTAATTACTTGTGTGATCCTAGTAGGTATGTTGCTTCAGGTGAAATAACTTTAGCTTCCTTTTGTAAATTTAATTTCCTTTTACAAGTATACCAGTGCTATGAAATGCATGGCTATAATTGTAAAATGTCCAGCACATAGTAGATGCTTAATACTGTGAGTTGATTCTGAAGAGACAGAAAATGGAGGCATGACTACAGCTGTCCTCTGCGGAAACAGTGGGCAGACTGGGCTGGGTTGGATTAGGGCAGGGCATAGCGAGGCCTGCTAGAGTGAGCAAGACTGGGGCTGGTCCCTGCTGGGCTAAACTGGGCCTGACTGATTGGGGGCGGGGCGGGGCGGGGCGGGGCTGAGGGATAGCAGCGGAGTTCAGGCCGCTCTTCCTACCCGACTCTAAAACCAACACGTGCGGTGCCAGAGACAGGGCCACACCTGATAGTCAGGTTCTCCATGACCCCAGGGAAGCGCTGCAGCTCATCTCGGAGCTCCTCGAAGGTGATGTCTCCACTGCAGTCCTTGTCTGCGGACTCGAAGAGCGCCAGGGTCATCTGGTCCAGCTTCTCATCTGGCAGGGAGATGGAGCTCTCCTGCAGGCACGACTGGAGAACGGTGCGCAGCTCGTCCGGGTCTATGGAGCCATTGCCTATCACAAGAGAGGATGAAGCCCAGTGGGGACCTGCTCTGGGACCCCACTCTGACCTGCAGACACCCCGGCCCTGCTCAGTCATTGCACAGAGTGGTGACCTTTTCCTATTCATCCACTCAATGTTCTTGCCAACCAATCTGCTTTCTGGGCATGGACCAAACAAAGAACATGTGTCACCCTCAGCTCACAAACCCCCCATGCCTTCTAGTGCTCAACAGAGATAAAACCCTCCCCAAGCATGGAGACTCTTTGGCCTTGATACGTGCCTGGCTGCAGGGTCTGCAGCCTCCTCTTTAAGTACCACTTGGTGTCCAAGACCAACTGTACAAAAGATACACTTGTTTGTTTAATCTACAAGGAGCCACGTGCCCAGAGCCTCAACTATCCAGAGGCAAATTGTATGAGGTGATGGTGAGGGGTGAGGTCCCTGTCGTTTCCCAACTTGTGGCAGGCTCTGCTCATCCAAGTGTCCTGAGAGGCCATGGCTGGGTACTCAACCCAGCATGAGGCCTTATATGAACATGAGTGAAGTGATGTGAAAAGGAAGCCAAAACTGTCAACTAAGATGAGATTTGGGGCATTTTTTTCCATACATATTTTTATTCTTCAAAACAGCCAGACCCTCGATTAGCGATTTGTCGGCCGGCTTTGGATATAGACACACGTGCAGCAACATGCTTCTGCCCCTTTCTACCTGTGTGATGGTGAGCTGTAAGTCCTTTAGAGTAGTGAGTGTTACTGTGCTCATCTTGAAAGGGGGGGAGTAAATCCTCCCTTTCAGAATTAATCATGTTCAAGGATGAGTGATTTAATTATAAGGTACTTAACACAGTATCTAAAAGGAGGTAGCTGCATATAAATGAAAAGTCTTATCGGCTCTGGTCATCAGAGGGGCCAAAGCAAAAGTCTATAATCATGTTAGAGCAGAGTCTAACATCCCTCTCCACCACGCCTCCTCTCCTCCACTTCCCTAGTCAAGAGCATCCATGCCGCAGGTTTCAGACCACATCCAGAGCTCCAGTCCCTCCCCTAACCCCCTTCACACCCTCTCATCCATCCAACTCTATTCTTTCCTTGGCCATTTGCAAATCCAGAGTCCTCCTTCCTCACTCATCTGTTCTTCTATTCCACTGATCCTAAAAACATCCCATCCCTGGGTGAATACAACCATCTGTTTTCTCCTTTCCTGCACCAGGGCAGCTAAGTGAACATTGCTCAAGAAAACCGCCCAAGAGGGCAGGAATTGTTTGATCCCCGGTCACACCAAGATCTGCAACTTGCCTGGCAGTCCTCTCCTGCTCCTCTGGTAAGATTACTCCCGGTATCGGCAAGGACCACTTCTCATCTCCATGCCCATCCAATCAATTCCTCCCAAGCTCTCATTGAAAATGAGAGGCATTGGAAGGGAATGCTCTCTAGATCTTATTGTAAAACTACAAACCTCCTTACACCTGCCTTGCCCTGTCTTCCTCCCCACCTCATGTGCAAGAGGAGGAGTGTGTTGCTTCCTCCTGTTTCAGGCCAATCTCTCCATCAGAGGTTGTCAAAAAATCCCACATGCGAGCAGTGCTTGGTGGCCAGAAAGCAGTCTGTGAAGAGGGTCTCATGATGGCTGCAGTGGAGTCTGAGGAAGATCCCAGGAAGCAGCATGGCCAACTGCCCATGGGGCAGGCAGGCAGGTCAACTTGGGGAATAGGTTCCAGGAATGAGGTGTGGCTACATTGAGTCAGGTGGGAATGGGAGTGAAAGAAACCCCACAGGCCAGAGGGCCTGGCCCACTTGCAAGTCTGCAGGTGGGTTAAGCTTCTTAGGATGGACGTGCAGCCTTGTGAGTTCTCTGCTCAACAGTCTCTGATGACTCCCCACTGCTTAGTGTACTGAGACTTCAAACCATGGCCTCCGGGGCCAGCATGGTCTGGCTTCCCTCAACATTCCAGTCTCATTGGGTGCCTGTTTCCCATTTCAGCCTCCTTTGTCCTGATGATTCCAGGCCTTCAGAAACCCTTTAAGCCACAAAGTTACCAAAGATGGAAAACCCAGGATGTGTACTGCAGTGTCATTCATAATGTAGAATGGAATTCTCCATTTTGGTAATAGGGCTTGAGTAAATAATAATAAATAAC
>PVKM010028152.1:0-18343 GCA_004027735.1 Carollia perspicillata
CTGCCTCTCCCCACGGCTCCTTTGATCCACATTCTGTAAGGGCATCTCGCCCTAGAATGACGGGCACAGAAATCAGAGCAGGAATCTTGTGCGTTCTATTTCTGGCTCCAACACAGACGACGCGTGTGGGCAGATCAAACTCCAGAAGTCTCTCTGGTCTCTGGGAGACAGCAGGAGTCACAGTGGCCTTCTCCTGCCCCTGCCTCTGCCCCGGAGCTGGGTGGGGACTCAACCCGGCCACCCACAGTGGGTCGGGACACACTGGACCTCCCCCCAAGTCGTGTGCATCGGGGCTTCCCATGCTGGGGGGTGGGATCCGTTCTCCCTGCCCCTTCTTCCAGAACAATGCCCCAGGTGTGCCGGGACTGGACAGGCTGCTGCCCCTGCCTCTGGTTCCCGAGGGGCCACCGCCTCCAAAGGGCAGGCCCAGACTGCCCTGCTGAGTGACCGTTAAGGGCCCCAGCCCCTCTCATGCACATGCGTGTGCGCGCACACACACATGGGCCCTGAATGAATGCATGAATGAATGAATGAATGAATGAATGAGCAGACGACACCCACCAGGGCAGCTCCCGTACTGTACAACCTGCTTCACAAACCAGGGTTTCGAAATGACGGTCCTCAGGGCCGCTGGGGCCCCGGGCAAGGACAGGCCTGCGTGTCCCCCCTGAGTCTCAGGACAGACAGGCGTTCTGGGAGGAGTGTTGCATTTCCATAAAAATAAATCAAGTGAAACCCAGAACCAAGCCCAGGGGGCCGCAGCCGGCCAGCCGGGGCTCAGCGCCGGGAGGGCAGGAAGGAAGAGACCAGCGGCAGCGGCCCACACACCCGGGGCCAGGAAATCCCAGAAACGTTACAAGGTGAAAATAAGTGTTTTGACAGTTTTTAATTGTTCTCTGCGCTAGCATGCTCTGAGAGACCCCGCTGGGCAGAGAACAGTCCGAATCCTGTTTCAGGGCCCAGATCTGCGGCATTCTGGGCCGCCCAAGGGGCCACAGGTAGGTGTCCAGGCCAACACGTCCATTTAGGGAAGGAGGGCCTCCGCGGACGGCAGGGAAAGAAGGAGCCGCACGCTTAGCTCACTCACTAGGTGTGGTCGCACGTCGTCGTGTGCAAAGGGACGCCCGACGGAGGGTTGCCCCACGGCATGATGTGCATGCTCAGGTCTCGGGGAGGGGCAGCGCACTGGCCCACCCCCGTGCTCCTGCTAAGCTGCTCTGCCCCGGCGGCACCGGGCAGCCCGGGACACCAGGACAGGGCGGCACTCTTGCTCACTGATGAGGTCGTATCTGCAGGAGTGCACAATTCCGAGGGCCCCCTCAGGAGCCCACCCTTGCCACTTGCTCGGGTTGGCCCATGTGACGCCCCAGCAATGAAAGGTCCCAGGAAGAGAAGGCACTGGGGTCCCATGGCCTGCAGGGCCCCCTCAGTACGCCCAGAGCCCGAGGGTCCTCCTGCCACCAGCATCCTTCACAGGCTGTCGAGGGAGAGGAGGGGGACCCAGTTGGGGCTCAGTACTGGGGGTCTGACCAGCTGAAAGGCTCGTCCGTGCACCCTCAGAGGCCTGTGGAAGTGTGTGACGGCCCCCAGGAGAAAGGCATGCTTTCATCTGTCCCCCCGGGAGCCAGTCTGCTCAGAGGGCACCCTCACTGCCATCCAGAGTGCTCTAGGGCTCACAGACACCCAGGACAGTGACGGGTGTCCCTTCCCCCGCCCCTGTCGCTGTCACAGTGCAAATGAGGAGGGGGCACCTTGGCCTCCAAGAAGCAGTCTTGGGGGATGGGCAGCATGGACAAGACTGTCCTTGCGGCCCCTTCAGATGTATATTGGGGGAGAGCCCCGGCCTCCCCAGACAGAGTGGGGCGGAGGGTGAGCTCCCAGGAGCCTGATGCCACTCCAACTTGTCTCTAGAAACTACCAGGCAAAGAGGGGACCCTGTGGGCATCTCGGCCTTTGCCATGGGCAGGCTGGGCACCACCAAGCTGGCTGCTCCAAGCTCCGTGAGCCCATGTCACATTGAGCTTGCTCTGCACAGCCTATGTCACTCACCAAGCCTTTGGGCCGCAGGCCCTTCGAGCACCTGCTTCCTCCCCCCTCTCAAGGCCCCCCTGCAACTCTGATGTGAGACGGTAGCAGTGGGGGCACCCTGCTCAGTGGCCGACCGTGCCCCGTGGCCCCGAGGCCTGCCTGTCCTGTCCCGGCTTTTCTCTCCCCCTCAGCTTTATAGGATCATCGACAAATAAAAATGTACTTATTTAAAGTGTACAGCAGCATGCTTTGATACCCTGAATTTTCCTTAGCTCTCTGGGGGCATTCAGAGATGAAAGAGGAGGTGGCTGTCTGCAGAGACAGCAACGTTTCCAAGGCATCTGAGGGAGTGTCACTTTGAAAGAACAACAATAAAGTGTTCTCACGGTAAAAGCATTTGCATTCTCTGGTTAATTTGGGGAGCTGAGTCCAGGAGGAAACACTCAAGGGAAAAGAGATTGCTCCCTGCTTTGAGGCAAAAGGGGGGAGTGCAGGTGAGGTTCGATCCAGCAGGCCATGCTGAGAACTCTCAAGCACCAAGAACTGGAGGGGGCTGTGGGGGCATCCAGTGTCGCTCCAAGCGTCTGCTCTTTCTTGTGTACCTTTGAATGGCCCAGTCCAAGCTGCACCTGACAGGTGCTCCAGAGACACCTGTCCTTACACAGAAGGGGCTGTCCCCATCCAGCAGGTGTGGGCTCAGCACCAGAGGGCAGAAGTGGCTGTGTTGTCCTCCTTGGGGAGATATGTTTTCCCCTCAGGCTCTGGCTTGAAAGAGACCCCAGGTCCCACGGTGCCACCCGGAGGACCTGCAAGGTTCCCATTATCTGGGTTAGTGGGCGATGCCACAACCCTTCCAAAATTGATCCACATGGTCGACAAGTCCAGCAGGAGATGCAGTGGCTTGTGGTTTTGCGTTTCTTTCACCTTTGAAAAATGGGGTGAGATCCAGAGGAAGGTACAGGTTTTCCCACCACCTGCTTCTTTATAGGCTCCAGGCTGTGGGGGAGGGGCACACTCATCCGGAAGTGAGGGTCACATCCACCCCCGAAGCTGAAGGTAACAATAAAAGCAAGTGGTACGAAGACTCCCCTACCACCCGCAGCAGCAGGTCACTTCTCCTCCTGCCTGCCTCCGCCTCTAACAGGACGTGAAAACTCCACGTGTGGTCAAGGGAAAGTTCCAGAAACATCTGTTCCTGTGGGTAAGGAGCTCCTTCCCTTCCTGAGGCCTTGCTGGTGTGGGGCCATGCGGGCCCTCTGCAGATACAGGGTGCCCCCAAAGGAAGGAGAGGAGAGCTCAATTTGGTTGGTGAGGGGGTGAGGAAGCATGGGGGGGTCCTGTTACGGGTGGAACTCTGTCCTCCCCCAAAAGATGCCAAGGTCCTAACCTCTGCCCCGTTACCTGCAAATGCGACCTTTTAAAACTACGCCTTTATAGGGGTAATCGAGTTAAAATGGGGTCACCGGGGAGGACTCTGATCCAGTATTCCCACTGTCCTTATAAAAAGTGGGATTCACACACATGGGACCGACCTGCACCCCTGAAACATGGCCTTGGCGGGCCAAGGGGAGAGGCTGGGCCAGACTCTCCCTCGAGGCCTTCCTGCCGGTGCCTGGACCTTGGGTTTCCAGCCTCCAGCGCCAAGGCTGTAAACGTTGACCGTGCAAGCCACATGGTCTAAGTGACTTGGGCGCCCAGGACAGAGAGAGAGCCCCCAGGCCTCTGTCCTGCATGGGGGTTTTATTTGGCTTCTGCTGACATGGCGAGATGGTTCATGGGCACTGAGTGGAATCCAGCAATCAGGCGAGTGGACAGGGCAGCCAGAACACTGGGGCCGTGGACCTCAGGAGCCAGGAGCCAAACCACGGCCCCCAGGAGGCACCTGAGCTCAGAGTGAGTGGGCAAGGGCTTTCCTGCCCTGCAGCTGGACCCCCGAGTGTCAGGACTGACGCAGTGACTCGCGGCACACCTGTGCTCACCTGCCCCTGCCACAGGGTGAGGCAGGACTTGGTGCCTTGGCTGGAAGCCGGGCTGCTTATTCACTCACTATAGCTCCGTTTACGGGCAGGAAGTCGAGTTGGCCAAGTGTATTAATTAACGACCCATCTCCTGGCATTGCTGTCAAATTCATTTCACTGGTTTTTTCTCCTAAACGTGGAAGAACAATGAGCTTCGTTGGTACTGGCCAGGACCCTCTGGGTCGGCAGGCCCTGTGAGTGAGGGGAACCAGTGGGGAGGCCGATGGGGGAGGGGTCTGCAGTGGGGCTGGGGCCGCTGGGCAGCCCCAAGCTCTCATGTGTCTTGGGCCACAGGCCCAGTGTGGCTGGGTCCCCTAGGGAGCTGGTGACAGCGAGGAGGCATGGGTCTTGGGCCTGAGGTGAAGATAAAAACTCAACCAGGAGATGGGGCCCAACATCTACACCCCAACATGGAGGTTTCCAGGGCTTGATGCTTCAGCCCAGGCCTGGAAACGTGCCGGGGCCATGGCACCCGGCAGCGCACCTGGACCCCCATCACCTGTGGCCGCAGTGTGCTCGCTTCTGACAGTCAGCCCCCAGGACTCCTCCTCACACTGCAGTCACTGGTTCTCCCCAGCCAAGCCCCGCCCCCCACGCTCAGCCACGCCCACAGCACCCCACACTATCACCAGGTGAGTCTCCATCACACACCTGTCAAGCTTGTGTGGCACGCTGGTTGTGCACACGTTGGGTGACCTGCCTCTACTCTAGCACAGAAGCTTCCTGAAGGTCAGTGGGTTCTTCATGATGTTCCCGAGTGATTCCCACGGCTACCTCAGGACAAGTTTTGGGGCGGGCGGAGGAAGGGGCGAGCAAAGAACTTGGAGACATAAACCTCCTTGCCGGCCCTGCGCCCAGACCTGGCCTGTTCTCCACCGGGAAGCAGCCCTCGTGGCCCAGCTGGGAGCTCCAGCTCTCCTGACCCTGACCCGTGCCCTGGCCAGTCTCGATGGCCAGCGGAGACACCAAGGCAGCAGGGCTTTGGCTGGCCTTGCTTCACGGGCGGGTGGCTCCCCAGTGGTCGGAAACAGGCACTGGACTGGTCTCAGCGGTGTGTCAGCTGCCACGGACCAGAGACTGACTGCCGAGCCTGGCTCAGCTGCAGGGCCCGCACTTTCAGGGCCAGTCCTAATTCCTTGGGGGAGGACGCTGAAGAGACAGAACACATCGCCGGCCAGAGCCGTCCCGCTGCCCCAACATGGCCACCAGGGGAGCTGGGCTGCTCTGCCGTCGGAACCCATCAGCTCTGCCCGGCTCAGCTCTGCAGCCGGGCTCACAGGCAAGCCTCAGGGTGACCTTCCAAGGCAGAAAGCGTTACCCAGGTCTGCAGGCACAGAAGCTGGAGCCCCCAAGGCCATGGGGCAGGGCCGAGGCCACCCCAGGGGTCAGTGCAGTAGGAGGTGGGGGCCTGGGCCAGGTCTGGGTCAGGGCAGGGGCTCTGGGACCTCGAGTCTCTGTCACCCGAGTGGGGGGATTCTGGGCCCTCCTGCTGAAAGAAACTTCTGGAAAGGGAAACTCACTCCTCCATTACTGCTGATCGTCCACTCCTAGTAACAGACTTGAAGGCGGAGATTCACGGAGCTGCACTGAAAGCAAAGCCCAGAGGCCTGTCTGACCATATGGCAGCTGAGTCACGCGTCTGCCTGCCGTGGTCCTGGCTGAGCCTCCGGGACCGTGCAGGGCCGCCGGGTGGCGCTGGAGCTTCGCGTGGAACCCACGTGCTGCAAAGGTGCTTCTCCTACCAGGTGTATTCGCCTGGCACCCTTTCCAGTTAGACTCTGGGGCAGGGTGGTGGAGGGGTTCACCTGCTCAGGGAAAGGGCCGCTCCTCACTCCAAATAACAGCTCTCGAGTCCAGTCTGCAGCCGTCTGCCCCCGCCTCCAGGACCCCAGGCCTCATGGCTTCCCTCACCCAGCCCCTGTGCCAACGGGGCGCAGACCAAGTCCAGGGAGGTGGTCCGCCAGCTCCCCCTGCCCTCTGAGCGTCCGAGCACACCGGAGTTGGGGCCTCCGCACCCACTCCCGTCCTGCCCTCTGTCCCTCCGGACCGCCGCACACGCCCCCACCTCAGGACTTGGGCGCACCCACTCTTCATGGAAACCTGGCTGCCCTTCCTGCCTGGACCAGCCCCCCGTCCTCGGATCCCTGTTTCCAGAATAACAATGATGCGCGTGCCTAGGCTGGGCCCCTGCTATGTTCCTCTCCGGTCCTTAACTGCCATTTGTCCCTTGCGTGAGCCTGCGTCCTTACCTGTCCCCCTTCCCCAAACAGATTCCTCGCACCGCGGGCGGCATTTAATGCCAACTACACAGAGTTGGCGGTTCGCTGCGCAGCGGGTCTGGCGGCCAGGGACTCTCCAACGGGCCCCCTAGCAGAGTCAAGTTCAAACTCGAAAGTGGATGGCCTGACGCCTAATCCCACACTCGGAGTCCTCCCCCCGGAGTGGGCGAGAACCACCAAGTCAGTGCGCCCCACATCCAGTGCGAAGTTCGGGGTGCGGGGTGGACGCACGCTGCCGGGGGCTGTATCCTGCTGCCCCACCACCCTGGGAGGGGACCCATTTCCAGGTAGCGGGAGCGTGGATCTGGGCCTCTTCCTGCAGCTCCGGAGGGCCGGGCGCGGGGGAAAGGGATGCCATGGTGGACTGGGATTACTGAGCGAGGCAGCTCCCAGGTAGAAAGTGCCTCAGCATAGACACCAGGGATCTGTAGGAATTAAAGAACCTCCAGGTCCCTCCCCGCTCTTAGAAGGAGAACGAGGCCCTGGGGGGACCACGAAGCTGAAGCAGCACTAACTGCAATGAGCTGGAGCAGGCGGCCTGTGAAGGGAAATGAAAGGAAGCCAGGGTAGAGCCATCAGCGGACGAGTCCGGGCTGCTTTAATGAGTCGGAGCTCATTTACCCGTTTGCGGGAACAAGGCTTTGCTCAGCAGACGCAGAGGGGCGCTCTGGGAGGCTGGGTGGGGCCCTCGGGCTGTGGGCAGAGCCCACCACCCCGCCCGCCCGCGACGACACAGGTCCCCACTGCAGCCAGGGCCAGCAGGAGGTGCCGCCTGGCGTCCGTTCGGAAAGTGCCGGTTTAGACCCTCCGGGGCAGCCGGGCCACCGACAGAGTTCAGGATGTTGCACAGAGAGCTCTGTTGGCTTATTTGTGCGTGGATACTTTTATCCTAATTAAGCCACTTGAAACTTTTGAAGTTCATGAGTCATTTGCTTCAAATATCTTTAAATCAAGGACGGATTCACTTCCCTGGTAGCAAACACCCAGCAAGTTAATTAAAAGGGGCTCAGCACTTAAAGCGCCGTCTTGGCTGGGAACCCAGCAGGAGGGAGCCTGCTCTCCCTCCCTGCCCAACCCCGGCGCTGGAAAAACCGTTTCGTCATCGTGAGACCTGCTCCCGAGGTTGTTCCACTGTCCAGGTCAGGTGACTGTCAGGGCGAGAGGAGATGGCACCAGCCCATCGCTCATGCTCACAGAGGGACGCAGCTGAAGGACACTCTGAAGGCCTCCCAGTGACAAGGACAAAGCAGCTTGGAACTCGTCCTTGGCAGCGCACGAGTGAATTCCGATGCAGAAATCATCAGGCAGGGCTGGGATGACGTTGGAGCCACGGCATGCTTGAGCTGCTCCGTGTCACCAACACGTGAGAATCCTCAAGGGAGCATACCCTGAGTGACAACAGAGACCTGCAGGGCTTTGTAGCCCCGCCAGGTGTACCAGGGGCAGCTGAGTTAAATGGCAGAAATGGCTGAGCAGGCAGGACAGTCTCGGGGCCCAGGTGCCAGCAGGTCTGCACGCCGAGGCTGGGGGCTGGGAGAGCACCCCCGAACACCTGCTGTGGGCCAACACCCACGGCCGGGAGCTCCCACGGCGGCAAAGGCAGGGATGGAAATCAGCCAGTTTGAATTCCCCACGAGCTCCAAGATTAAAGCCCAGGAAATGACTTTCCATGTTCCTCCCGGGAGACTGTGATTCCAGACTCAGAACATGACTGACAAGGGCGTTGTCACAGGAGGAGGGCGCGTCACTCTGGGGAGCCCTCTGCCCTTGACCTCGAGTGAACTTCTAACCTGTCCGACGCTCACCCTCTGCCAGCACTGCGTGAGGCCAGAGCTCAGTGCCTCTGAGAGCCTGAGCTGCATGACTTTCCATCCCAAGCTGGTCCTCGCTGGCGCCATCTCTACCTCTGCATGAAGCCCCCAGGTCACGGGTGAGGACAGGGAGCCTCATCAGATGACCTCATCAGACAACTCCACAATGGAGCAGCCAACAGAGCAGCAAGCTGGTGGCTGCAAATGGTCACGAAGATAACAATGATTGTTATTACCACCACCATCATCATCACCATTGTCATCATCATCCCCATGATCATAGTTACCAACACCACCTTCATCATATCTGTCATCATCATTACCATCACCATCTCCATCACCACCATCACCAAGATCATAATCACCAGCATCACCATCACCATCATCTCCATCATCTTCATCATCTCCATCACCATCATCACTATCATCATCACCATTGCCATCATCATCCCCATGATCATAGTTACCAACACCACCTTCATCATATCTTTCATCATCATCATCACCATCTCCATCTCCATCACCACCATCACCAAGATCATAATCACCAGCATGACCATCACCAGCATCTCCATCACCACCATCACCACCATCACCATCATAATCTCCATCATCACCATCATCTCCACCATCACCATCATCACTATCATCATCACCTTCATCATATGTCATCATCACCATCACCATCTCCATCACCATTACCATCACCATCATCTCCATCATCACCGAGATCATAATTACCAGCATCACCACCATCACATCCATCATCTTCATCACCACCATCATCTCTGTCACCAGCGTCACCTGCACCATCACCGTCACCATTGTCATGTCAACAGCCACAAATGTGCACTGAGCAGCTATGCGGGTCAAGCACTGAGCACCAGGCACAAATGTCTTGCTTAATCTTTGCAACATGGTGAGACGGTTGACTCCGTCATTTCCACTGAAGCACAGAGAGGACAAGCAGGTCGCCCCCGTTCACACAGCTCATGCCAGGTAATGCCTGGAGCATGCCAGGTAATGCCTGGAGTGTAAAGGCAGGTGGCAGCCCTTCTAACTACTACACTAGGGGAGATTCCCCCCACCCCACTTACGGGGCAGTCGGCGAGGGGGGCCCTGACAATTCCGACTGGTCTTCATGTAATGCTGGTTCTGGAGGGGTCGCGGAATGCCTCAAATCACCAGCCCCTGCCCTTTCTATGCCCACCCGCACCTGTGCTATGGACAGACAATAAAACATAACGTGCCCCTCCTCGGCATTTCTCTACAGAAGCAAAAACAGAATTCACAACTCCCAGAGTCTGACTGCAAATACTGGTCTCTGGACAGCAGACCTGACTTCACGAATTCAACATTTAAATCCCTGTCTTGGCTTGGAACACAGCGCAGGGTGCGGGGCACCTTCTCTCCCTCCCATCACTTCCGGAAACCCGAATTCCAGACTTTGGGGATCACCTGGAAGTGAGCGGGCATAGATGGGTGTGCTGAGATAAGGAGACTCCCACGTGCCTGGCGGCCTGGTTGCCCTTGACGATGGCAACGCTCTTCTCTGAGTCACCCTCACTGGGTATAAAAACAACAGGCATGCACGGCGGTTCTCAAGTGCCAGGCGCAACATTTGACATCTGCTTCGTCCACTGAGCCCGCACAGCTGGCACTGAGGAGGGGTGCTTGTTTCTACAGGGTTGCTGACGAAGCAAAGGGAGCAGGGATGAACCTTCCTGGGGCCGCGCAGCTCCACGCAGTGCAGCCCGGAGTCACTCGTATGACTAACCACACACACACAGCCCTGCAGTCCCTGAGGCGGCTCCCGCCCCAGCCGCCTCAGATTCTGCCGAAGATGCGTGAGTAGCGGTCACGCTCCACAAAGAGTGAGGGGCCCAGAGCTACGTGGCCCAGAGGCCACGGAGATCCCCAGGGTGCCTGTGTGCATGCTCGGTGCCCTGGGGGCTGGCGTCCCTGGTGGGAGACCATCTATCTGGCCCTCGGTGGCTCACCAGTGGGCAGAATCATCCCAGCATTTCCTGTCTTCCCTCACCTTGGCCTGGAAGCTGGCTGCCCCTTCTGGGCCCCCGGCATCGCTTCCCAGAATTAACATCTCTCTGCATCAGAACACACATATTTACCCCCTTTAAACCTGTTTTGCTAAACAAATTAATCTAGCACCAGATCATATTATGAAGAACCGTAACTCTTTTCCAAGATAAGCATCTGTCGCGTTGGATTAGAGACATCCAATGTACCGCGAATTAATTTGCGAAGCTTATAGCGCTGTCCCCGGCGTTTAGCATCGTAGTAACGAATGTAATTTGGAATAAATGGGCGCTTGTTTTCTCATCCGTGTCTCCACAGTAAGTGACGTGTGCAGAGGCGGCGACAGCCACTGAAGGCAGCGCTCCATTCCATTATCGCCACGGCTCAGGAGTTTGCTGAGGCAGCGACAACCGCCTAGTGGCCTGCCCTCGGGCCCCTGCGGCCATGGCTTCCAGACGGGAGTTGGGCCCCGGTGCCGTGGCGCGATGGAGTTCCCTGTCGCAGAGCCGGGCTCGCTTTCATTGATGTGCTGCTCTCTAGGGAAGAGGCTCCCAGGAGGAGAGCCACACTCCTCCTGCCCTGGTGAGAGGAGAAAGTAGGCCACGGGACCAAGCCGCCCCCTCCACGGAAACCCGTGCAACTCCCGGCCCCGCCTGCCAGCCGGGATGCTGAGACCCAGCCAGCGGTCCAAGCAGAGGGAACAGTACTGCAGGCGGACCCTGAGGGGACACCCTCTCCTTCCCCTAGGGTGTGACGAGGCCCACCCGGGGCCCTCACAGCCCAAACCTCTGGACAGGCAGAAACAAGCCGGGGTTGGCGGAGGCTGCCTGGTGCCCCCAGCCCTGGGGCCTGATGCCCTGGAAATGGCATCACGCCCCACTTGCCTGAGCCCATCCTTGGTCAGCAAGTAGGGCTGCTTCTCCAGGGTGTGCTCACCAGGATCCCACCTGTGAGCTGGAGCCTCGGCCTGCTCAGAGACAAAGGAAACTGGGGGCAGGTGGGTACCCAGAGGCCCCTTGCTCTGGGCTCTCCTCAGCCCCTCATGGTGTGGGGCGCAGGCTGGGGGCTCTGGGGGCGGAGGCAGGCCCTGGCTCGGGGTGGGGGTGGGGTCTAAGAGTCCCTCCTCCTGAAGCGGTGGGAGGGCGCAGCGCAGGAAGAGAAGAAATACTGATGATCATCGCTGCAGGAAACGGTCCAGAACCGAGGAGTGGAGATGTCCACACGCACCTAAGCGACTGAGGCAGAAGGACCGGAGCCGAGTGTCCTGACCTCCCTCCTCCAAACCCCCACGGAAATGACACTTCCAGGCACGCATCTCTCCCTGAGGCCCCAGCGAGGAGCACAGGCAGCTCCTCCTGCCCTCCGGCCTTGGTCTCCCCATCCATCTGAAGCGATTCCTGACTCAGGGCCCCCCCTCCGGGCAGTGGCCACCCACAGAACCACACTGGTGAGGGCACCCAAAGACTCCACACGCCCCTGATGACGTTGGCTGCACCCCCATCTGCCCCTGCGCTGGCCCAGGATATGGAGCTCCATATCCGGCCGGGCTCAGTAGCCCCCACATCATAGGGCAGGCACAGCACCCCCTCAAGGCCTTGCCCATCTGCCAGCTTCAATGGCCTGGCTCCGCCTCCTGGGGCATGGCCCACGCCTGCCAAGGCGCTCTCGTGTGCCAGCGCACCGACACACAGTGCCCATCCCTCCCAGAGGTCCCACACCCGACTCCCTGCCCTTCACCTGGTTTAGGCCCTACCACTGGGAAGCACAGTGCCACCGAGAAGCATTGTCCAGGCAAAGCTTAGCATTCCTCCCCAGCCAAGCCCCCAGGAAACCCCTCTCCCTGAGCGAACCCCAAACAGAAAGGAGGGCACGTACCTGAGGTCTCTCCCAGGATCCGTGGGGGCTTCGGGTCTGCGCCGAGGTCTTTGCTGGGGCTGGTGGAAGGCTGCGTTGTGCTAACCCCACCCGGGACCCTGTTCCCGGGGGCCAGGGGCACGGTGACCCCCTTAGTCTGCAGCATCACAGAGGTGGCCGTGGTGGCTGTGGTGGTGCTGGCCACAGTTGTCTTCCGTGTTTGGAAGCTGGAGACCGTGGTGGGGCCGTGGGGGAAGGTGTTGGACTCCAGGACCTCCTCCTCACCCGTGGGCCCCCAGGCAATGAACTCGGTCTCTGTGGTGGGTCTGCTGCCTCGGAAGTCGAAGCTGTTGAAACCAGCCACCTGCAGCTGCCTCCTCCCCCGCCTCAGGAGGGTCTGCTGGTCCGTGGGGGCCCCAGCGCCCACTGCCGGGGACGAGGAGGAGGGGGAGGCGCTCAAGGAAGGGCTGGGTTTGGCGGCAGCTGGGGGCTTGGCGAGCCCCCCTTTGGGCACCAGGGCAGCCACCTGGTCCCGGGGTCTGTGCACCCGTTTGGCGCGGGGACTTTGCATCTGCCCGTGGCTGCGCTCCACGCGGGCCGGGCGCGGGCTCCACACGGGCGCGGGGATCCGGGCCGGCTGTCCACTCTTGAAACTCCACAAGCGGGGTGGCCGGTGCGAGGGCCGAGGCAGCAGCCGGAACTCGGGGCTGGGGCCCAGGGCATCACAGGCAGGCAGGTCGACGGCGAGCTGACACATGGCTATGAGTATCCAAGCCTGGCTTCCCCGGGAGCGGCCCGGCCAGCGGATGGACAGGGAGCTGCGCGGGAGAGACAGAGGCACGTCAGTGCGGGGCCTGCAGGGACACCGCTCCCTGCCCCGCCCCCACGCAGAGGACCTGCTCTTCGCCAAGACAGGCGCTCATCCCAACTTCAAAAGGGAAACCAAAACCCTTCGTTAGCTGACTTCAAAGGCCCTTCCGATGATCTATTAATCAGCTTTTAAAAGAAACCTCCCGACCGCACGTGTTCCCGAGAGCTAGCTCCGGCGTGCAGTCACGTGTCTCATCTCTCGAAGGACCCCGCAACAGACTGGCCGTGCGGATAACCCCGCCCACCGCACGGGCAGAAACCGAGTCCTAGGCCCCCAGCTGTCGGCCCACAAGCCGACCTCCCAGACCCCGCTTTGCTAAAAACACTTAAAATAAAACAGGCAGCAAGGACATGGGAGGGCAGGGCCATCGGGACCGACAAGTCCCCCAGGGTCACAGTGGTTACCCACCCAAGGCGGGTGACCCTCAGCCCACAGCGGCCTCTGATGAGTTCTGGAGAGGGCAGGTGTCCACTCTCAGTGCGGCAGGACCACTGGACCTTGGGGGAGCCCAAAGCTAGCAGTTCCTGACCCCGCCCCCACCCCCGTGCTGCATGCCTTGCAAACCCCTCCCCCTCTGCCTCATCCTATCAGCTGAATATGCACGTTTCAGAGCAGCTGTGACCTCAAACGTCTTCCTGGGTGCCTTCCCAGTTTGGGCCTCCTCGTGGATCTCACCCTGCTGTGGATCTGCGGGAGGTTCGGGCACGCCAGCCTGTGGGCGCTTGCGCTCCCCTGTCCACCTGCCCACCGGTGGCTGGAAACCCTCCCATCCGCCCCTTGCCTCCCTGGGGGCTGGAGAAAGGCGGGCGGCAGGCCACTTCTCTCAGGGACACGAGCTTCCAGGTGTGCTCAGGGACTGCCATGTGACACCCAGAGCTCGGGAACAGCCACGTGGCAGAGGGTGGGGACCCAGCCCACGCAGCCTCTCCCACCAGCTCCGGTGACTGAGAATCGGTTCCAGGCGCCATTCAGCCAGCGTTCATCACCAATGACACCCTGGGGGGCTGACAGGAGCCTGGCACTCAGGGGCCGTGGTGGGCAGGGGTGGGCAAGGGCTCCACGTGTGCGGGGCCAGCCCGCAGAGCCGCTCAGAGCCGCCCGAGTAAGGGCGAGCTGCTTTCCTTTGCAAGGGGCCTGGCTTTAAAGGGAAATCCACCAGGGCTGAGTGTGAGCCACTGAGAGCGAGCGTGCATGGGAGTGTGTCAGGATCGTGGGTCTGTGGGAGTGTGAGACTGTGTGGATGTGTGTGTCAGAGTATGAGCCTGAGCGTCCACGTGCACGAGTGTGTGAATACAGAGAGTGTGGTCAGGGTGAGTCCCTGTGCAGCTGGGTGTGTGCTGTGTCCGTGTGTGAATGCACCTGTGTGTCCGTGAGGTGAGAGCATCAGTGAGTGTGTTGGGGAGTGTTTGTGTCACTGCGTGTGAGTGTGCATCTGTGTGGGAAGGTAGCCAGCCATATGTGAGTGCATTGAGGAGTGTGTGTGTGAGAGGCCGTGCGTACTGGTGTGAGAGTGTGCGTGTGAGTGTGTCCCCCTCCTCATCCCACGCCAACCCCGCTCGGGGCTGATCTGGTTTCCGCACATCCTCAAATGTTCGAAGGAATGAACTGCATTCAGGAGCACTGACGACCGAAAAGGACCGGCCCCCCAATAGTAAAGCCCCGGCTCTGCGTCCGGATGACAGTGTGTTGCTGCAGACATCAGGAACTGCTCACTAGGCTAATGGCCCCACGCGCAGCTCTGCCGGGACGCAGCTTCCCGGCACAGCCGACCGCATGCACAGCGGTCATCGAGTCCAGGAATCAGGTCACTGTGAGATCCCCCAGGCACACTCTCAGGGCAGCTCCCAGTGTCTGCAGGGAGGTCGATGGCTGAAGGCTTCTGGCTCCCCCAGCGTCTGCATACCTGGGCGGATCCAGCCCTCAGAGGGAGGGGCTGCTGCTTGGAGCTGGTGTGCTGCCTCAGCCCAGAGGGCACTGCCCGTGTGGCAGACCTAGACCTCCTCATCCCCCCCACACCGCACACCCCCGTCAGGCCCCGCCAGGTGCTGCCAGGCCCCACGGAGGGGCACCGAGTGAGAGCAGCTGCCCACCAGCCCGCCAGCCAGCCCCCACGGTGATCAGGGAAACATCCCTGCAGGAGAAGCAGCAGCAGCACCTGGGCCTGGGCCTGCCGGCCCACAGAACTTCACATGCAGGATAGTTCCCTCAGTTTCCACCAATCATGAGCTGCCATTGGTTGCCATAGAAACCCCCTCATTTCCACGCCACCCAGCCCTTATGCAGAAAAACCAACCAACTGCAAGGGCTGGAGAGCTGGTTTGTTTTCCTCTTTTACAAGTTGGTGGCCCTGCTCAGACGGGCAGGTGAGCAAGTCCCGACAGAGGTGGCACCCCTCCCCCCGCAGCCAGCGCACAGGGCCCCACGGGGCGGAGCCCCTCCCACAGCGAGGTCAGGAGCCCTGCTGCAACCTGCAGGGGCCACCGCTGGCCTCTTTGCAGGGTCCGAGGCCCCACACCCTCTGCTCTGCGGCCAGGCCCGGCCGCCCGTGCTTGCCAGCTGGACCTTCCTGGTCCCGAGACTCAGGAGGGAGGGCTTCCTGGGCTGAGGCTGCCTTGTGACCACGTGCTTGGGTGGGGGGAACCGTGACCTCTGTCCTCTGGCGTCCTGCCAGGCCACCAGCCCTGCTCGGGACAGTGCTGGGAGGCCCCCGTCCACACCCGTTTCACAATGGCAGAGGAGCTCGTGGCCTCTCAGAGGCCCCGCAGCTGCGGCTGCGACAGTGACACCACCAACCTCCAGGGCAGGCAAGCCAAGCTCCGAATGGGTGGGGCCGCAGTGGAGAGATGGGGCCAGCCCCCCAAACTCTGGGCACTCACAGACCCCTTACCCCACCCTACCCCCCACCGACTGTTTCCAGATGGAGAGCGATCGCTCCGTCTCACCTTATTTTCTAGTTTGTTGCTTTCCCGCACCTCTCCTTTTGAATTTTTACTAAAACCTTGTTTTTCCCCAAGAACACTTTAATAAGATTCAGTGAACTGAGATTCAATTTAATACCTTCTGTGTATTTTCTTCACAAAAAAAATCACTGTCAAGGGGGGAAGAAAAAGACCCCTCTTCCACCCTAGGTGGCACTTCCCCCGCCGAGGGGACAACTGTGCCCAGGTGCTGGGCCCCCAGACAGCGAGAACACTGGCTGGGCCGGAGCTCATGCAGGAGTCTGGGGTCCGCACCCCAGAGTCTCCCGGATGACCCAGGACCTCAGAGGTGTCCTGAGGTGGCCAGTTCACCCCAGCCCTGCCAGGGCAGTAACGAGCACCCCGCGTACAACCCCAGCATCAAACCACCGTGGACCACTTGTCTCCTGAGCGTCTGCTCTTGGGACAAACAAGCCACCGCGGGGAAGATTCTGTGCGATGGAGAAGTTGCCCTGGGCACGGGCTGGCTGCTTTCACTCTGCTGGCCCAGGTTTCCACCCTTCCCACTGGACGGCGCCGGCAGGCGGGCCCTGAGGCCTCCTGCCTTTTCAGATGGCGCATGCCTCTGTGGCACTAATGTCACAGAGGGGTCTCTCAGTCGTGCCCAGTGGGACGTGACTTCGGGGGCGCAGGTGGCAGAGACTGAGACACTTTCCCAGCATATGGCTGGCTCTTGTGACCCATGCCCCTTCGTGGGTGCCCTTCCCCCCACAGACGGGGAAGTCCCTTCACCTGGGGCTCAGGGACCTGGGAGCCCTGCTGCGTCTGCCGGCACCCCCTGGGTATAACCTGGGTCCAGGGCCTTCCCGTCCCACCTTCTGTTGGTTCCTTTGCCTAAATAAACGTGCCGTGTACGGACTTCAGATCTGCATAGACCAAAACAGAGCAGAGCGGCCGCACCGTCCTCCTGGTGCCCTGGTGGTGAACCCCCTCACTGCCCCCATGCTGCACCCGTCCCCGCCACGCAGGAACGCCAGCGCCTGGTCCGTGGTGAAGCTCCACGCTGATCTCACTGGCTTCGTCCCGCCCTCCAGGACCCCACCTGGGTGACCCGGGACGTCTCCTTGTCACGTCCCCTTCGTCCCCTCTTGTAGTGTCTGACAGACAGAACCCTCCAGAACAATGAGACGCCTCTGGCTACTGCTCTTCCCTGGAACGGGGGTCCTCTCACACCCACGAGAGCGGTCTCACTCCTGGGCTTGAGCCTGGGAGGGGCCAAAGCCCAAGAGGGCCAGGCACCGTGGCTCTGGCCCGCTCCGGGGCAGGCAGGCTGGCACCTAAAGAGGAGAGAGGGTGCTCTGGCTACAACGTGGCAGCCCCCATGACCAGGTCACCACAGGGGTGCCCACACAGAGCCAGAGCACACCCCAACTGCGTATCCACCTCACTGCCCCTCCAGGCTTCACCAGCCTCCAGGAATCTCAGGGTGTCCAGACTGGAAGGAACAGCCGTCCGGTCCAGCCCACCCCTGGGACTTGTGGTCTCCAGGTTGAGGACGAGGGGACTGATAATACTAGACCTGTGGGACCAGGAATATACGAGGAAAAAAAGAACAAAAACAAGATCTTCCTAACCCATAATGGGGCTCCACCCCCCAGACAATCTGCCCAGTGGACCCTGGCACTGGGCCTGGCAGGCACTTGCCCATGCCCCCTCCCCACCTTGCATGTGGTCAGAGCCCTGTTGTCCAGGGCTGGCAGACGATGACCTTGGGTCTCAGTGAGGCCTCACCACACACACGGGGCATTTAGACCCCTGTGTCCCTCGCCTGGGCTGATCGTGCCCAGGGGCCACGGAGCAATGCCTGGAGACACCTTTAACTATGGAGAGCCAGGGAAGGGGGCACGGTTGCTGGCCAGGGATCCTGCAGGACAAGCCCCAGGGCACAGGATGGCCCCTGCAATGACTTCCCCAGACCCCAACGTCCCCAGGGCTGCGCTCCAGAAGCCCTGGTGCAGATGTAGGATCTGCGCCTCCCAGGGCCTGGTGAGGTGGGAACCACCCCCTTTGCCCCTAAGAAAAAGTGGCTCGGAGAAGCCGCACAGTGGGGTGGCGGCCCTGGGGCTCAGGGACGGAGGCCTGCCTTCCAGTCTTGGCTCTGTGTGAGCCTGGGCAGTCCGAGTAACCTCCCTGAGCCTCAGCTTCCCCACCCGCAATATGGGGTGAACATAGGCACCCACACCATGGGGTGTCACGGGGACTCCACGGTGACACTGCAGGTACAGCCGCTTGTGGTGCTCACGGGCGGCCCCGTGGCCCCTCTGCTCTGCTCGCCAGGCCCATCTCCTTTCCCTGGGAGCTTTGAGCCTGCGAATCATGGGATGCTGCTCCCAGGCGTCTCAGGTGCTGGGAGGAACCGAAGGATGGCAACTCGCTGGCGCTGGCGTCTGGTTGCCTGGGCAACGGCCCCAGCAAGTATTCCGGAGGAGTGAGGTGCTGACAAGTGGAGGGTGGGCAGCCGGTGGGC
>PVKM010028153.1:0-18435 GCA_004027735.1 Carollia perspicillata
CACTACCTTCTATCACTAAGACTATCATCCCTATGCATTCCCTTTTGAGTTATTACCGTACCTGACAAAATCCTTGTAGTTGCTGCTCTTTTCACTATTTCATTTGGGGAACACTCGCCCCTGAACTGACTCCAGTGGGTAGGACATGAAAGCATGGAAAGCACTCACTGAGTGGTGTCCCCAAGAATTCCCTGGAGGGACAAAACACGCTAACGTTGCCCTCTGCAACTCACAGCCCCATGTTTCTTTGTCAGCGTCAAGCATCATAAGTCACCTCAGACCCTGATTTTCAACTGTTTTCACAGTAATTTAAGGTTTTCTGAAATGTATAATGTTATCACCCACAGTCTGCTTCGTTTTGACCCTCGATGAAATCTCGTACTGTTGGTCAGTGCTGATGACTAAAGATGGGAGCAGTGGGCAGGAAACCCGGTGGGTGGGTTGCGAGAGCTGGTCACCGCCTAGAAACCACACAACAGCACAGCAAGGCCCTTTCCACCACGTGTAGTGGGAGGTGTGGATGTGGCGAGAGTCTTCGTGTTGGCCCAGGTTTAGAGGATAGTACCATAGATCAGAATTTCCCGCTTCTTAATAATTACCTTTATGTTCCCATAATTTACTCCAGATAAATAGATGGCAGGCCCTACTACTATTTCAGAACTATAAAATTCCTAAAACACAGTTTCCAGGTTGGGCCAACTTTGCACTGCAATAAAGCATTCTGGTTAATTCAGTCTACTTTGTTGATGAGAATGTGGAGTGGGGAAAATATGACAAAAGGACTAAGTGGGAAGGAGAAGGAGTTTTATTGGGGGAACTATATAGTGTTTGAGATTTGATTTATGACCTTAGAATCAGAGACTGCCATATACATTATTTTTTAAGGTTTGATAAGTTATGATGTAGGAGTTATTATTCCTTTTTGTCTGTGTCACCCTGCTTGCCTTGCTTTGAAGTGCTGCTGGCTGCCTTGTGAAAAGACCGGTTTAGGAAATAAGAGGAAAAGAGGTAATAATTGTCAAATGCTTCTGAGGTATGAGGCGTCCACTACTCACATTAACTATCATCTCATTCAACCTTCACAAAACCCTACGAGGCAAATAAAAGAAAAACCCATTCATAGATGAGAAAACTGAGGCTCAGAACATTTAAGCATCTAACTCAGGGTCGAGGTATCGCTGAGGATATGGCAGACCTGGAATGGCACCCAAGTGTTTTGGCATCTGAAAATGGCCTTTTTTCCCATTGCATTGCACATCTGACAAGATGCTAACACACAACCCACTGTGAAATATTGCCTGTAATTATGAAAATGCCGGGATTTGTACGTTGTGTGCCTGCATCTCACTCTTCATTAAGCCCCAGTCAGAACTCAGTGGTAATACTGATCTGCTCTCCCATCGCCCAGCGAGTCCTAACAGTGTCACTTAATTCTCAGAGTGGGGAAGGGAGGGTGGGGATATTGAAAAGCTATTCAACATGAACATTTTATGGCCTGTCTGACAGAGATGTCTGAGTTTGTACGTTTTCATGGTCCTCATCTGAATCCAGATAGTGAACGCTATGTCAAGATTTAGAGCCCAGGAAATAAGTCCATTACCTTCTCAGTAGGTGCCACTTATATGCTTCTAAGCCACATCTGTTGAGATGAAATGCCATTCCCGGGATATTTGGCTGCGTGGCGGCTGCACAGTTGCTACAGAGTGTGGAGTTGTCGGGCCAATGTAAAGGGGATGCTGTCTAAGTTCTTTTCAGAGGCCCTCCTTCCACATGGATCTTAAAACAGCCTTGCCTGCTGCCTATTGGGATGTAAGCCACTGGGGACCCAGTCTGGCTGCCTCCCAGGACTGATCAACTCCCAGACGACTCATGCTAATGGGATTCACGGCCAGTATATTTTTTCTTGAGACCAAACCCTACACCCTGCCCAATCTGGTCACTGTGGTCTGGAAACCTGATTGTTATGCCATGAGGTACATCCTGACAAAGAATGAGAATGTCCATCAAAAAACCAGCTAACACACTGGAGAGCGGCTTCCTTTCCCGACATTCCCCTTTCTGCCTTTTCTGTCTCTGTGAGCATGGCCCACTCCTCTCACAGCACTCCTGTGCCAGTGCTGAGCCGGCCATCACATCAGCACTGGGGCTGCCGCCTCAGCCGGGTCAAGAGAAAGCGATTCTGCTTCATTTCTTTTATTCACTCTTTTTTAAAAATTGTAATTATACTATCTATGAAATCAGCTATATTTATTTTTTTTTTTTGCAGTTATGCTATTCATTGAATCAGTTACCATATTTTTTGGACTATAAGACGCATCTCCCAAATTTGGGAGGAAAATGGGGGTGCATCTTATAGTCAGAATGTGGCTTACCTGGCTTGCTGTGTTGGGGGGGGCGGCGGTGGAGCAGGGTCACAGGTTATTAAATATTTTGCCTTCAAACTTTTTTCCCCTATTTTCCTCCTCTAAAACCTAGGTGCGCCTTATGGTCTGGTGAGTCTTATAGTCCTGAAAGTACGGTATATTCATTTCTCAGTGAAGTCAATGTAAGAGCTCACTTTTCAATGCTTTTAAAATTTAATTTTACTTTTTTGACTATGGAGAACACTTGCATGTCAGAAATTAATGCCATATACCAAGGAATTCTTAAAGAAATCTCAGCCTTATCCCTATGTCTTCTGCCCATCCCATCTATTACTTACAGGTCATTTTCATTCTCAGGTATTGTTCTTTTGCTACTTTTTGCAAAAATAAACAAGTATATTTAAACATTCATTTATATCCCTTTTTAAAATATAGCATACTATCTATACTTTTTTGCAAGTTGCTTAAAGACAAATCTGGAAATCACATTAACTCACAGAGATCTCCCTTGTTTTGTATGCTTGTGTAGCACTCCATTGTGGGGCTGTAGAAGTGCTCAGTCAGCCTTTCTCCCGAGGATTGGTATCTGTGTTGTTTCACCTCGACCAAGAGATCAAACCAGTACCTGCAGTGGAACGAGGGACACCACCTGCCTGTGGAGGTGCAGTGGGAAGGATAGGACATTATCCATGAATGGTGCCTGCTGAAAACATTGAACCTGATCCGAATCAGGAGGAAATGCAAAGACTAATCAGACTGAAATATTCTTCCAGAATGTCCAGACCTGGAAAGAGAAAACAATAAAAAAAGGCAGTGGGAGCCCGGGAAAGTGAAGACACAGAAGCAGCCAAGTTCCATTCTTGGGCCTTGGCTGGGTCTGGGATGAACTAAAAATGAAACAGCTCTAAATAATATTTTGGGGGTACAGCTGAGGAAGTCTGGATATGAAATGTATCCTAAACAATGCTATTAAATCAGTGTTAAAGTCCTTGGGTATGATAAAGATTTGGTGTACGAAAGTTACATAAGGGACCACCTTTGATGAAGGATTTAGGGGCAACAAAGTCCTCATGTCTCTAACTTATTTTTAAGTGGTTCAGATAAAAATCGAGAAACACCTTATATTTTAGTGGTGAGAAGTGATTCCTTACCCCTTCCTGGTAAAATGGGCGGGGTATAGGGTCCAGAATCCTTTAAGCTTTCCAGTGTGCTTGGGAGGATGGAGGTGTGACAATCCCATAGACTAGCCCACCTGTGTCAAAATAGGCCTTGGTAGAATTGGAGCAAATCTCTGAGGAACATGGCCCAGCAGGAGGCAAGGACGGGGGCTGAAGAGGCTGGGATTCCTGTATTGGGCTGAAGTTATGGCCTCACTAGTCCCCATTCTGAGGGTGTTAAACCACAGTGACTTAGGGCCAGACTGAGCTTGGGGCCAAAGGCAGTAAGTACTATGGGTCTCAACAGTAACACGTCTGTGTGAAGGGGCTGCTGCCCAGGGAGACCTGGGGCTCAGAGGCAGAAGATGCAGCAGCAGTGCGGAAGGGAGGGGCTGGCTGTGGGAGACATCCTGGCCCTTTGGGTACAGCACCTGAGTTCTGTGCATGGGGAGGAACTTCCAGGCACCAGCCCACTCAGCCAACACTGCATTTCTGTGCTGGTTTTGTCCTCGCTTGTCAATTTGGTCATGGTGTTCTGTTTCAGCTCACTTCTTCATGCAGCCTGCTTCCTCTAAACTTCCTTCTCAGTGTCTGAAGGAAATAGGGTAGAACAGGGGATAATTAAATACCACATCTCCTTAATTCTAAGGTGCTGACAACTGTAATATGCACCATTAACTTAATAACAGTTTTTCTGGAATTCACCTGACATTTAATGCTAACAGTCTTCCCACATGCTCCCTGACTTCAGAAATGTTTTAAACAGCACCTGATTACAGGGAAATACTATGAGTTTGGGAAACATTTGGTTAAATTAGGTAAGTATATCTTTTCTATAGGACTTCTCAGAGCTTTTAACATGCTCAAGTGCACTGCACAATTCTGCAGTGGATGTATGAGTGTAGATTAGTTAAATTCACGACAGCCACAAGGGCCTGGGCATTTCCACCTCCTCTCAGGCTGCAGATTGGTGCAGCCCTGAGGATCTAAGTGATCTTATTCATCAGTGTCTGTGATGTCCAGATTGCCCCATGCCTGCTGTTTGTGAGCTGATATTACTCAGAAGAGGGGTCTTTGCATCCAGCCCAGTCTGAACCTCAGCCTTCTCTCTGCTGGGCAACAATGGATTTGTAGGTTTCTTTTAGGGAATCATGGGTGCAAGCAGTCACAGGAGAGATACAACATCCATGCAGCAATATAGGTGTCTTCAGGGACCCAGACTTTTGCTATCAGGTGCCTCCAGGGCCCCCATGTCTCCAGAAGCTTCAGGCTCTCTTCTTCCACAGGGTTTCAGTGGCTAGACCTTTCCAGACCTGTCCCTAGAGTCTCTCAGGTCCTGGTTCTGCTTACTCCTTGATGATCCTAAAATTGCCAGAAGGTGAAGTCATCTCTGCAGGTAGTCACCACAGGCTTAACAAATGTCCTGGTGCCATACTGCCATAGCATGTGGACATGCATTACAATTAGGGGCATCGGAGCTATTGATCCATTTATCCAGCAAATATTGACTGGACTTCTTGTATGTACCAAAGCTCTTCTAGGCTCTGAGATGGGGCATGAACCCCCCAATATGAGCATCTTACATTGCAGAGGTGGGAAGCAATTGTACATTAATGTAAAATACAGAGGATTTTAGACAATGTAAGTGCCAAGGAGAAAAAAAGAAGTAGAGGAGGAGGTGGGGACAGTGATGAGGGGAAGACACGCCTAGAGGTTCCTGAGTGAAAACTGAATGTGTAGGTTAGAGAGTACCACCGGCTTTCTGTGCATGGGCTCATGGCTGGGGATGGTGGCGTCACCTGCAGTCTGAATCTCCCCACTCTGAAATCCCCTCCCCTCTGTCTGTCTGCCCTGGGATGGGATGTCCAAGAGGGCAGTGAATGCTTTCGGGATCTGGCTGAGGTTGAGGTGGGACACCTTAGCAAACGTGATTTGTAAACTGCTTGGTGTAGTCACATGGCCTTGATGAGAATATGTCCAGTGTCAAGCACGAGCCACCCCATGCAGGCACTGTGTGACGATCTGGGGCCAGAGGACCAGCTCACAGTAGGTGTATCCCTGAGTGTCTGCACTGGAAACCAGGCCTGATGTGCAAAGTGCAGACATTCTTCTAATCGCAGCTGGTAAACCTCTATAAGAGGAGGGCATTTGGCTCTCTTTATAAGCTTGATCTACACAGGAGCCATTGCCTTTTAGGAATGTTCTTTCCTATGTTGTGTATCCCACTGTACATGTAGCATGTTTCTCTTTCTCTCTCACTGGGAATAGACCAAAATGGAATTCACCAGGAGTTGCTTGTGGAGCATAGACTTGTACCACAAAAAGCAAGTACACCCGTGTACATCAAAGTGCATCAAAGGTACAAAATGCATTTCAATCAGCCAGGCTCCATCATCGATCCACTCCCTCTGTAGAAGAATGAGATTAGTAAATCACTGTCACAGGAAGAAGAGATAAAGATGTAGAAAAATGGGGTGATAGAAGTATGTCTGGCAGGTGATTAATACGTTATCATTTCGAGTTTTGTGATATATATGGTCTTCATTAAACTTAAAATTTGTAATTTGTTTTATGTTTATATGTGGTCTTCATTAAACTTAAAATTTGTAATTTATGTTTTTATTCTAAACAGATATCCACTTTTGTGTTCAATTTTTTTCTTGATAATTTTGTATTATTTTCCTTTGATGCCCCATCCCACTCTTGTATTAGCTTCTGTCACACAAAATCTGGATTTATTCTGACCTGTACACATTGAGGAGATGAGCTTTCCAGGTAGAAGCAAGAGCCCAGGACCTGGGGCGGCAGTGTACTTAGACTGTCCAGGGAAAGGAGAGAGGCCCCTGCCTGGAATGAATGAATGAGTAGAGAGGACAATCAGGAATGCGGTCCAGGGACAAAGCCTGGGTGGGGCTGTGGAGGTTATGGTCATACTTTGGCCTTTTACAAAGAGAAAAATGGGGTTCCTTGGGAGTTCTGGTTTGAAGAAAGAGCCTCGTCCCATCATGCCTTGTGGGATGATTCTGGCTGCTGTGTTAAGAATGGCTCTGAGGGTTGTCCATGGCTGCCCCAACTTTCTTCTCCTGAGCTTCTCCCAAGGGTGTCCAGGGTGAGTCGGTGTTCAGGGTGAGTCAGTGTTCCTGGAATGTTTCTCCCTAGTGGATCTAGAAGGCATTTGGTAATAATTTGAAAGTGACTTCTAAACACATTTTCACAGAAAAGTAAGGCCAAAGACATTGGTTAAAGGCTAAAAGTATTGGTTAAAGACAACCAGAAACCAAAAGCAATGTTTTAGAAATGGACAAGGAAGAATTTGCCCAACCCCACCTGGTCAGCCTTCTGCAGTCACTTGTGGATGCTGCTTCACAGTGGGGACCACAGACTCTGCTCTGGATAAGGGGTGAAAGAGCAGGACTTCCATCAATGACTGCATATGAATCAACCAAGTTGCATACAGCCCGACATTCAAGCAATGTCCTAGATGCAGTACACTTTCATTTTAAACTACATGTTTTCCTTTAATTTGAGATCATTGTAGAATTATATGCACTGGTATGAAATAATACAGAGAAATCTCTTGTATCCAGTTTCTCTCAATAATAAATATCTTGAAAAACTATAGTAGAAAATCACAAGCTAACATTGACATTGGTTTATGCACTGGTCCTGCTCTGATTTCCCCATTTTTCACATGCTCATTTGTGTGCTCATTTAGGTCACTAGAATTTTATCACCTGTGTGGCTTCACATACAAACCACCCAATCGAGTACAATCATTTCCATCAGCACTGTAATTCCACATGAAGTTCTGTCCCTGTATAGCCATAGCCACTTCTCTCCTGCCCTACCCCTCCTTGGCCCCAGAAACCACCAATCTGTTCCCCATTTCCATGGTGCTGTGACTGTGACAGAAACAGAATCACACAGTATGTAACCTTTCAGCACTGGCTTTTTCTCCACTCTGCATAAATCCCTTGAGATCCATCCATGCTGCTGTGTATATCAGCCCTCCATTCTTTAAAAAAAAATTGATAAAGTTTATTGGGGTGACATTGGTTAATAAAGTTATGTAGGTTTTAAGTGTACAATTCTATAATACGTCTTCTGTATATTGCATTTGTATGTAGTATCTATTGTGTGGATGGGGAAGACACTGTTTAAAAGGCTGGCCTCATTATCACTGTCCCAGGGAGAAAATCCTAAGGAAGGATTCCCAACATGCTTTGAATAATTGCAGAGTCCTGGAGATAAGGTTATGTCAACGCAAGAGGCATTGCTCATGTGACTCTGGTGACTGGCACTGGGGTGGTGATTTAGAAAATCAAGCCAAATCCCATGGCACCCACGCAGTGTCCTGAGTTACCCAAAGGAAGGAAGACAGTTCTAGCTGCCAGCCATTTGGGATCCTGGTGCTTACTGGGGGATAGATGCTGCTGTGGGAGGAGGGCTTGGGGACATGCTGAGGCTCCTCTGTTTCCTGCAGCACTGGGAAGTGATGCTGCTGTTCCTTGGAGAGCGTGTGGGAACTCTTTTCTCATGGGGTCACCTCACGTGACAGGGAAGGCTCTTGAGAGATTCGAGTGGGTGGCAGCAAAGATCTGCAAACAGACGGGGGGAGTCAGTACAATTTTCATTGGACGTGGAAAAGCCTCAGCCATTTGTCTCGTTGCATCGTGATTACCACTACCTTCCATTCTCTGAGAGTAAGTTGGTTAATTTTGCAGAGTGTTTTGGAAGTGCAAAGTGCTGTAAAATGCACGTGATGTAAGCAGACCCCACATGTGTACTCGGAGGGAAAAGGGGCAGAGGGTGCTGTGGCCGGTAGTTTGCATAGTAAATTTCATGATTGCTTTTGGAAATTATGCTTTCTTATTTACAAGTCTTGTCAAAGAAATAAATTGAATGGAATCACCAGATGGCCCTAAATATTGTCTTTATTGCCCAGAATCATCTTTAGAGAGGTTTTGTTCTAGGAACTGGAAGCCTTAAGACTGTGAAACAGGGGAGGGAAAGGGACAGAGTGCCTAATTTCAATGCTTGTCACGACCATCTATTTATTTGCTCAGTGAGGTGAGTGGGAGACCATCTCATTTAGACTTATTAAAGGGTCCAAAAGTGTAACACTCTTCAAAGGGGTCACTATAAATATGCCACATACTGTATTTCATATAGTTTATGGGAAAGGAAATTGAAATCTCCTAAAAATAGAATTGAATCTTGTCCAAACAATATTGGATATACCAACCCAGTGTTTCTGTTATTACATATAACAGGCTGATATTCCCAGCACATTTTCATAAACCTTTAGTTTGTTTTCATAAATTTTGAACTTTCCTATAATTATCTGGTCTCTTACAGTTATCAGCCAGCATGACCTTGTTTTTAAAAGTGAACATGAAAGGCTCTTTAATGGCAGAGCTGTCACCTCCTCTCCTGATTGGGGGCGGAGCCACCACAAGGCCAGGGTGTGAATCCTGACTGGTCTGGAGTGCCCTGTGTCTGCTCATAGGAACAGTCTCTGCAAGGAAGTTCCTTATCCCAGTCTACAGTGTAGACTGGTGCCCTGAGATGATGCTGTCATCTTAAGACCAGGAAGCATGATAACTACCTGGGATGAAAGACATTTATAGAGATTTGGACCTGGCACCAGCAAGCTTCTGAGCCACTCACCTGTAGGTACCTGTTTCACAAGAAAAATAAGGCCTCACTTGTTGAAGCCGGTCTTTTTAGGCTCTTGCTACCTATGGTCAAATGCATAGTCCTTTGGTGACTCACCTCCTGGGACAAGTTAGGGAAGGAATACAATGGTCAGGAATTATTGTAGAGCATGAACAAGTATGGCCTGTGCTTACAATTCAATGAGCAGGGAGATACTAGTGTATCCACACCCCCATCTGGATGATGGGAGGGGGTGGAAGATGAAAGGAAGGTGGTCTTACCCCCACATTTGCAAGGTAATGGATAACGTCTGAACTTCACGCAGCCAATGTGGTGTCCCTCCTCTGCTTTCTGCTTAAAGGAGGCCTTGGCAGTTCACAAAGGAGTCTTGGTTTTCTTAATTTCTGGAGCTGTCACACTCAGCAGTGTGAACATGAGTGGCATATCGGCTCTCTGTGCATTCTCTCAACATGTATTGGTGTTGACATAAGTTATTTTAAGTTCTGTTTCTTGAAGATGTACACAAATAAGGCTAGTATAAACCCTTTGCACTTGCCTTTCTACACACAAAATTAAAAATTAGACCCAAGGAAAGCTTTACTTTCAGTGATATTTAAATTAATAACATCAATGTTGTCGTTTGGTTTAAATTAAGTGGCTGCGCACAGTGTGGATATCATTCTGGCTTTTGGGCCATGTTTCTTGTTCTGTAAACATCCTCTGAGTTATGTGCTGACAAAACTCCTCATCACTCTCTTCTCCACTGAACTATAGAAAAATAGCCTGTCGGTCACCATGGTGTCAAATAGATCTAGCTTGGTACACAAGAATTACTTGTTAATTAATTCCTAGTCTGTCTTTTTCTTATTAGCAAGCTGTAATCAGGGCCAATTTGTCAATAAAACAGAACTGACAGAAAATAGATTCTCCCTTTTTGGATTCTAATTGAAACTAAAATGTAACATTAAAAACATCATGTAATGGAAAAGATGCAAAGATTTCTAAGAGTGCCTATGGACCCCTCCTGGTCTAAAGAACATGCTTGTCAAGAAACAGTAAACTTATTCTGGACCCTAAGGTCATAGCATCTAAAAACCAAATTATCTTAAGAGTCATGCAGACGTGACCTTCATCTGATTAGGATGTCCTTGTGGGGACGTACTTTCTTACATTTACAGGATAGTAACATAAGGATGTTAGAGTATACAATGTGAATAACAGCAAGGTTCCTTTTTTGGTCAGCTCACCAAGCTTGTTGAATGTAGGGGCCTCTCTTGTTGTAAAGCCACGTGGACAAGAGGCAGGGAAAGGTGTGACAGCAGGGATTCAATGATCACTTGTCTCTGAGTTTCTCATGGACAAACAAAACTGTCCTTAATCTCCTGTTAAAAGAAATGTTACTATCCTCAAAACATTTTTAAATGCATAATACAGTATTGTGGTTCAAAATTAAAAGAAAAATAATGAAAGGGCACACAGAGTAAAGAAGTCTCCCTTCCAGCCACTATTCCTGGGTTTTGTGCTTCTCCCAGAGAATGTTTTTTTTTTTGTGTACAATCACATACAAATGCTTTTACACAAGCAGTAAAAGACCATATATTGCTCTGCACCTTCTTTACATTTTTTAAAGTTACTAATGCAACTTTAAAAATGTGGACTGTGGTTATAATTTTGTTGTTCACCACTGCATGACCGTTTTCGGTGTTCTCAGTGGTCTCCTTCAACATGGCCCGGTGAACTTGGAATTCGTGAACAAACTCCATCTGGAACCCCGGAAAACAGTGACCACAAAAGGAGTTTGAATGTGTCTCCTGCCTCCGCTTTTCCAAATACTTTCTTGTTGGGTGGATTCTGTGCCTTCCTGCAAGGAGACCAGCAGAATCCTCACAAGGCTGCACAGAGCCATGGCCTGCGCTCAGGGGGTGTTTGGCCGGGGATGTCTGCACGAGAAAGTGCAGGGGAAACACAGTGCCCTCTGCACCTCTCATACCTGAGAGGTTCTCTCTTAAGCCCCTTTGATACCTGCCTTTTTTGACCATTCCACGCTGTATTAAATGTGATTTATTTCACTTTCTTAATCACTGGTTTACTCTGATGTCACGACGCGGTTCCTGGTTTCCCCCCTAGAGAAAGCGCCAGTCCTCCCGTGGGTGGCTCTGCCCTTTACTTCCTCTCACCTTGCACCTGCTTCCTCTGTGGTTTCTCCAGCACACCCAAGGTCTCCCCCTTGGTACGTTTGTGCTGCCTGCTCCCACCTGGCTGTTCTTCCCTCCTCCCGAGTGCCATCTTCTCTACGAAGCCTGCTCCGACCACTCTGTTCCCTCTGAGCTTGTTCCTCTACTCTCTGCTTCTTTTCTCTGTATTTTTTATTGTGCCTACAGATGATTTGCTTATTCATCTTTATTTTTCATGACATATTTTCTTCATCCAGAAGTAACTCCCAGGAGAGTGGGATTGAGGATTTTTGTCTATCTTCTCATTGGACCACAAGTGCCGGGAACTAACATATTTGCCAAATGAATGAGCACACACATGGCTTTCTGGGCATATGGATGGCATGGGAGTAGTGGCCCCAGCACACCATAACACACCTCCAAGTTCCTGGTGCCTCCCGCCCACACCTGCCTGCTTTCCCAGGTGAGGGACTGAGGGAGAATTGACAATCTCTGTTGGCTTCCCTTCTCTCAAGCTGTCTTTCGACCTTAATATTTTAAATTATATTGAAAAGAACTGCTAGTGGAAGAGAGTATAAAACCAGGAGAATTGTTTTTAAACAGAAAAGGGATTCTAGTGAGGGAAAGTGAAGCTTAGAGAGGATGAGGTCTGTGGGCTCTGTTCCACTGTGTAGCTACTCACCTGTTTGAAGACGGCTTCTGTACATGCCACTTCTCTGCTGTTAGAAGTTTAGTCTTTTGTTAAATTATTTAGAGCTTTTGGGTGCTGCCAATCAGGGCAGGACTAAAGCTAGATATTCCTTTCTCGGTCCTGTTGGTCTGTGGCTACATATTTTGCAATAACAAAAGATCTTCAGGAAATACAATTTCAATAGGACAAAAAGTTAGCATTTGATATAGACTAATCCTGCTGAGTGTGGCTCTCTCAGAGTCATGGCAAGAGTTATACTTTTGCAGTGGTCACAGTAAAAGAAAATTCTCGATGAAATAAAATTAAGATTTATGAATATTTTCTTTCTCCACCGTTTTCTTATTATTATACTGATTGGAAGATGGGAAGTGCTTCCTGTTAAGTTGATGACTATGTACATCATTAATTTGGTGTTGGAATTATTGGAAGAACCAACTTGTAATGATCTTGGAAAAACATGTATGCATATGTGTAGATCTTAGCTTATAACTTGTCTTATGAGCCTGTTTGTTTAAGTAAAAATAGATAAAACTAAACATTATTGACAAGTATTCAAGTCAGCAGATCCTGACCCATGCATCTCAGCTGATTGGGTGTCACCCTACAAACCAAAAGGTCACCAGTAAGATTCCTGGTCAGGGCCCATGCCTGGGTTATGGCTTTAGTCCCTGGTTGTGGTGTGTACAAGAGGTAAGCAATAGATGTTTCTCACATCGATGTTTCTCTCCCTCTCTTTCTCCTTCCTTCCCCTCTCTCTAAAATAAGTAAATAAATAAAACCTTTAAAAAAAGATAGCTGAAACCATGAAGCCTATTGGCCATTAGCATCTTTAGGCAACTATTTGTGGCAAACACCGCAATCTTATATAAAACATTCCTAACCAGACTTTCTCACTGTGTCCATGAAATCTCCTAGTGCTAGATTTTGGTGATTTATTATACATTCTCAATTCCCTTTGAATAGACAAATTGCAAGTTGCACAATACCCATCTCTGATGACATTTTTCTCTGAGGAAGGATAGCAGTAGCTGCCATTTATTCAGTGCTCATTATGGCCCAGTCCCTTGCTAAGTTTTTACATGTAGTATCTCATTTAACTCCTACAGCAATAACAGGACATGAATGCTACTACCAAGGGCTTAGAGATGGGGGACAAGGACTCCAACATGTCCATGCACATCTGGCTCCCATAGCTGCTCAACAGGTGACACCTAAAACTCAGGCTCAGTTTCCTGAGTGTGTTGGGGAGACACGAAAAGGAATTAGAATTTATAAACATGTCCCATGGGGGCATTTTCATAACTGCATTTTGATTTGAGCTTTCAAGTGAGCAGACAAGTTTTGCCCTTGAATATTAGACACCCTGCTGAAGCCCCTGAAGCCCCCATCTCTGAGCTGCTGCAGATGGTCAAGCACTAAGCAGGTCCTTCCAAGTGCATTGTGGGGAGAGGTGAAGAGAACCTGTAGATGCATCCTGTCATCTCTTTCTAATAAGGAAGAGCTGCTGCCCCTGGGTTGATGACCCAGCCTTGGTCCGTCAGTGTGTAGTGGCTGCCCATGGCCCCTCAGCTGTGAGGCACAGAGCCTAAGTACCCAGCAACCAGTCAAAGACTGGCTCACCAGCTGGGTCTCATGCCTCATCACTCAGCACTCTTGCCTCTGAATCTGAAAGTAAATAAATATATTTATGTTTCAAGAGCAAAAGATCACAACTGTCAGGCTTGTCACAGCCAGGAAGCTGTCATGTGGAGACCCTGCGTGTTTCTTTGAACTTTAGGATGACTTTCATGGGTTACAGCAACAACTAGGCACCATTCAATTGGGGAGGAAGAGTATGACGCTTCTCACATGCAAACAGCTCCATCGTCTAGGTGTGGTACTGGAGAGAGGTTGCTTCAATCTGTCTTTCTCCCTCCAGTTCCTGTCTTCAGAAATAATGCTGTCTGGCCAAGAAATTCCCTTCCTCCCTCTTCCCCCTTCACTGTCCTAGATTGCGGCTAAAATGCCACTTCTAGGACTTCCTCTTTGCTGCCCAGGGTCAATGCCACCCTTTGAGCTGCAGTAGCAGGGCTGCAGCCAGGGCAGAAGAGATGTGAAGGATTCAGATACTCTTCCCCAGGATTTTGGCAGCCTCTCAAACTTGCTGTTGATCAATACTGTGCTGGATCTCAAGCTTCAGTTTCCAAACCTTGAGTTGGCTGGAGCAGAGAGGAGGCAAGCAGGCTAGGCAGCATTTAAGGACAGTGCCTCTAAGGGACATACAGGGATGGCCCTGGGAAGAGACACTCCTTACATGCTGTGCACCACACCAAGCTGCCTTACCCCCCATGCGGGTCTCCCACTGGAGCCAGCTTGTGTTGGTGGAGAAACATTTCTGTGCATGTCTTCCCAACTCAGTGACCTCACATTAGTAGACATGCTGATAGCAATGTTTACACCAGGGAAATTGGCAAACATTACAAATCAGTGGCTCCCTCACTGTCCATCTCACTCCAGCCCTTCACTTCAGATCTGGTAACCTAGTTATTAAACATGTACCTTGCTTAGGTATGGCTACTATTAGAACAGGAGGAACACTGTGAGTGTATGTCATAGTGGCAAGGTGGGCTGTCCCTGCTCAGAGGGACAAGTGCTACACCTGAGAGGCGTCACCACATCAGATTACCAATCTAGCTAGTGGAGAATGGTCAGTAGTGGGAGGTTTGAAGAAAAACCCTCCACCCCTAGGAATTAGTCTCAGGTGGGAATCTCCACATTTGAACATCTGTAGGCAAGTAGATACTCCAAGAAGAGATAAAGGTCCTCCCAAACAGGGCCACTGCGGCCTTGGCATAAGCATTCCCAGAAGACAGGTCCTTACTGGTTCTGGCCTTTTCTCTTCTTTTGCTTCTTAAGGGAGGCCTGCAGAGGCCTGCAAACCCTGTAGCACAAACACACCCAGCCCTGCTGATCCTAGAGAGGTGGCCAGGTACTGTATCCCTGAGTGGCAAAGGCTTTGCCTAGAAACGTGACCTCACTTCTTGGTGTTGTTGATATCTCTTGCTGTCGACATCTCTTGCTATCTGAGCCTGCATTGTTTCTGGCGGCAGTTCAGCACTCAGCTCCCTAACGTTCAATTTGTCTCCCAGAATCACCTCTCCCTCAGACAACTCTCTGTCTCCAGAATCATTACTCCCCCAGATGACTGTCTGTCCCCAGAATCATTACTCCCTCAGATGACTGTCTGTCCCCAGAGTTATCACCTACTCCATTGAGGTAACTGTCTCCCCCAGAATCATACCCTTCTAGATAACTCTTTTCCTGAACAATCACTCACCAGGACACTGACCATCTGTCTTCTGGAGTCTGCCTATGAGTCTGTCTGAGACTCCAGCTGTTTGGTCACCAGACAAGTTTGGAGCAGAGTCCTCTTGCTGACTTGGGTGTGTCATGCCCACTGTGGGGCTATCCTCAGCCTTGACTATTTTCAATTCTTGGTCCATGTAGCCCTCCCATCTATAGGTATGTCTTAGTAAGCTTGAGCAGCCATAACAAAATACCATAATAGCCTGGTGGCTTAAAGAACAGGCATTTGCTTTCCACAGTCTCAGAGGATGGTGGTCCCAGATATATTGATAGGTTGCAGCAGATTTGGGTTCTGGTGAGATCTCTCTTCCTGGCTTGCCTTCTGGCAGCGTCACCATGAGGTCTGATTGCCATGAATGCCCACCAAGAGAGAGAGGGAGTTTCTGCTGTCTCTTCTTATAAGGACATGATTTACATTGACCAAAGTCACATCCTTATGACCTCATGTAATTTTAATTACATCCTTAGAGACCCCATCTCCAAATATAGCCATGCTTGAGGTTAGAGCTTTGATGAGTGAATGTTGGGAGGACACAACTCAGTCCCTAACCAAGCCCAAGATATGGGGACAGGACAGACTGGGCTTGGGAAAGGCCTAGCTGCAATGTGGTTGGAACTGTCCTCGAGGATTTGGATTCACTGTGAGTGATGGTGGTGGTAGAAGTTTGGAAGCAGGGAATGCTTCACTCACACACACCTTGAGCAAGGCGGTACAAACACAAACGTTCCCAGTGAATCGGCTCTTCCTCCAGTTACTGAGTGACATTCTTTACCTGGCTGCTGAGTGTGGGAGCTGAGTGGGCCAGGAAGACTGGGCTCATTACTGTAAAGATCTTCCTGAGTCAGACAAAATCAGGGGCTAAAATCCTGACTTGTAGACCACCTGAGGCTCATTTTTACCCTCTCAAGTGGGCCTGGAATCCACCAGGCCAAATGGCATTTATTTAGGAAGTTAACTTAAGGAGAAAATTTACCAGGTACAAGGAAAGGTAGGCACAAGCCAAACATTGGGTAATAGTGATGTTTTTTTCAGGGTTATGGGAGCTGCGCCCTGGCTGAAGCCTCATACATCAGGGACAAGCTCACTGAAGGAAGCAGTTTTGCCATCCATCCATCCCTGGCCTCTATCACTGCCCTGGGATGGAATAGTGCTTCATTCATTCTAAGCACCCACAAATATCTATGGAATGAATGAATGAATGCATTGTACAATAGATTCTACCATTGTTTGGTAATATATTATAATAAACAAAATCAGAAGCATATGTCTTTTGATACACTTGTCATGAGTGATTCATGTCCAAGAAATGTTTTCTAAGCAAAGTGAATTTGGCGCATGAGGCTTTTGATGGTGAGAGTGATAATAATCATGTACATTTTGATGAAGTGGGATCACTCAAGCAACGACACACCAGGTATCTAATTTCACCTTATTCAAACAATTGTTTTTTACATTGATATATATTATTATCTGCTAGTTATTTTCCTTCTCTCTCTTCTGCCGTACCCCACCCTTTCTTCTCTGCTAATTTTTTCATTCACAAACTTATCAATCAATCAACCAATCAATCAACTAAAGTATCCATTTACCATAGGAGTCTCAGTTGGCTCATTCCCAAAAATGATTCTAGAAAACAGGATAAAATGCTTATAATGACCAAGTTTATTGATGTCACAGGTATTTTCTTTCCTTTTTTTAAAAATTTAATTGTTGTTTGAGTACAGTTTTCTGCTTTTTCCCCCTACCCCAGCCCAACCCCCCAGCCCTCCCCACATCCCTGTCATTTTCACCCACCCCCCATTATTATCCATGTGTCCTTTATACTTGTTCCTGCAAACCCTTCACCTTTTTCCCCTGAAATTCCCTCCTCTCTCTCCTCTGGTAACTGCCAGCCTGTTCTCAATTTCAGTGTCTTTGGTTATATTTTGCTCGTTTGTTTGCTCTATTGATTAGGTTCCTGTTAAAGGTGAAATCATATGGTATTTGTCTTTCACCACCTGGTTTATTTCACTTAGCATAATGCTCTCCACTTCCATCCACGCTGTCTCAAAAGGTAGGAGCTCCTTCTTTCTTTCTGCTGCATAGAATTCCATTGTGTATATGTACCATAGTTTTTTGATCCATTCATTTACTGATGGGCATCTATGTTGCTTCCAGCACTTGGCTATTATTTTTTTATTGATCTTTCTTATTTTTTTATTTTAGTGGTTGTTCAAGTACAGTTTTCTTTTACTCCCATTCCAGTCCACCCCACTAGTGCTCCCCTCCTCTCTCCCATTTCCACCCCCTCCTTAGTTTTTGTCCATGTGCAGCACTTGGCTATTACAAATTGTGCTGCTATGAACATTGGGGTGCACAGGTTCTTTTGGATTGCTGTTTCAGGGTTCTTAGGATATAATCCTAGCAGTGGAATTGCTGGGTTGAAACGCAGATCCATTTTTAGTTTTCTGAGGAAATTCCATACTGTTTTCCATAGTGGTTTCACCAGTCTTCAATCCCACCAACAGTGCACTAAGGTTCTCTTTTCTCCACAACCTCTCCAACACTTGTTTGTTACTTTGTTTATGATGGCCATTCTGACTGGTGTGAGGTGGCATTTCATTGTGGTTTTAATTTGCATCTCTCTGATGGCTAGCGATATTGAGGATCTTTTCATGTGTCTCTGCACCTTCTGTGTGTCCTCCTTGGAGAAGTATCTGCTCAAGTCCTTTGCCTATTTTTTAATTGGGTTGCTTGTCTCCTTAGAGTCTAGTCATGTGGGTTCTTTATATATTTTGGAGATTAAACCCTTGTCTGGGGTATCATTGGCAAATATGTTTTCCCATATGGTTCATTCTCTTTTTTATTTTAATATTGTTTTCTTTAGCCATGCAGGGGCTTTTTATTTTGATGAGATCCCACTTGTTTATTCTTTCTCACATGTAATTTCAATGGGACAAATGTTCACCTAATTACTGTTTCCTCCTGGGATGGGATGGAATATTTGTTCATAATATGTTTCCTGCTCTGCTGATCTCTGCCTACTCATCTCTATTTATTGAGTGTG
>PVKM010028154.1:0-18432 GCA_004027735.1 Carollia perspicillata
GGAGGTCTTGCCCGTGCCAAGCGTTCTCTGAAACTAAGACTTTTGTAAGGTACATGTTGTCCCTTAATATTTACTATTCTAACTGTCTATTTATTATATACTCTTGTAAGGAAAGGGAAGGTCAGTGGGTTTGGGAAACTTTTTGGAGACTTTTTCTCCCTTTAGGTGGATACTATAACCTTCCTTTGATTAAATAAGCAGAACCATAAAGTCCTATGACCGTTGGTAGGGGCTTACGTGTTGGTTTTCTCTGGACTAATTTCTCCACTCGGGGGGTCAGAGTGGGAGACTTTTCCTGACTTAATTTCTCTGCTCGGGATATTTGTGTTTGGTCACTTAACTTCCTCCTGTATGGGAGAAGTTTGAGGGGGTTTAGTTTGGACTGTTGTGGGACCTTTTTCTGACTGTGTTGTGGTCTCAATAAATTCCCAAGTTATGTCCTTGGGAGAGTTAGCCTCCGGTCCTTCCCTTAGAACCAAGTGAATCAGCAAGCAAAGCAATAAGCCACTAATTAAAATAGTAGTTATAATTACTAATATAATACATCTTAATTTCTCCTTGTGATTTATGCCATGTCCTTTCCTCGAGGGATGGTCTCTCTTGAGCTCATCCCTCCACCATCTCTGGACTCTTGTCAGACGATCTGGCTTGGCGAGGACGTGGCAGCTCAGTGGATTGAATGCCAGCCTGTGAACCCAAGGACAACCAGTTCAATTCCCAGTCAGAGCACATGCCTGGGTTATGGGCTAGGTCCCCACTAGGGGGCACACAAGAGGCAACCACACATTGATGGTTCTCTCCTTCTTTCTCCTTCCCTTCCCTTCTCTCTAAAAATAAGTAAATAAAATCTTTACAAAAACAGTATTTCATACTCAAATAATTTCAGAAAACATTTCATTAAAACAAATTCAAATAGATTTTTTTTTACTATAAGGAATCTCTGAGCCTTTATTATACTAACATGCATGTAAATTTTCAAGAGGGATTATTACATTATTTCCCAAGTTTATTAATTTCAGAACTTTTCTCAGGAAATACCTAATAACATATGTGGGTCATTGGTATTCCCCAAGGGACTTCTTTGAATACACAGCTATACAGAAATGTTTGACATTAATTTGCAAAAAAGAAAAAACGAAACAAAAAAAACAGGGCAAAGCCGCTAAGTATAAGGGGGAGTGTCTGAGTGTTGAGTATGATAAGACAAGTGTTTTCATAGTAAAAATATTAATCAGTACTATTGAGGATATCAAAGCTTGCTTACTTACATGTTATAAAGTTATGGTTAAAATAGTCATCATTAAAAATACTGAGTGCATTTACCAACAAAATGTTGAGTCAGCACTATTGTTATCTCATGTTAATCTTCACCCAAATCCTATGAGATAGAAACCACTGTCCTTGACTTACCAAAATCAAGGTGAGATAATACAAGTAATTTTCCTAAATTTACTCAGATGGTAGAATTTGCAGACATGGAATTCAGAGCAAAGTCTGCATAACTCTATACTCCAACTCTTTTCCATACTCCAACTGTTTCCCTTATTTCTCTATCCTAAAATGTAAATTCTCCTTTGAATGACATTATTCTGTACCTATCAGAGATTTAATTAATGAAGATTGTGCCACATATATCCTTTCAAATAAAAACTACAGAACATAAAATATTATTCTAGTGTAAATTTTTTCTTTCTAGTGCTTGACAATTAGTTTTTACTTGGTCCTTGAGAGATCAGAATTTTCTGGAAACAAAATAGAAACATTGTAAATAAAGTTAATATAGTAACACATGATACTTCACTGGAATACAAAAACACTTCTAAATTCTGTGAAAAACAAGCTGTGATATGTAGCTATAAACTTCCCAATATCAGATTTTTATATCAGATGTCAACGGGAAAAATTTAAGGGGTGGTGTGTGAGTGCATGTGTGTGTGTGTGTGTGTGGCATTACTTTGAGTACTACCAAATTAAAATAGAAAATAGAAGACTGTTTTTTTCTCTTCATTTGCACTCAAAGGTAGGAAATGGCTGTATAAAGAGATGACTTCCAAGAACCTTTACGAGACAAACATGTCTTGCCCAGGACGGCCACGCTAATCTCAAAGGGCTATTGTAAGGAGCACATGAAACAATGTCTGTATGTGTTCAGCCCACTGCCTGGCACTTGGTAAAAACAGCAAAAATGGTAGCAACAAGAGCATGATCATTAGGATCCAGCTACGACCTCGAGATACATTAGGACCTTCTAACAAAAGATTACTAATTCAGGATGTACAAAATCATAGTTTGGAAAGTCTCTTAAGGACACTATAGGAAAATTCAGGGTTGCCAGTGGGCTTGTTCTCTTCCAGATTCCCCGACTCCTTACTTCGTTCTCTCTCAGCTGGTGTCAGTCACCTTGAGTTGCCCTCTCACTTCCAGATTAGAGCGAGACACTAGATTATGTCGCCAGACAGGAAGATCCAGAGAACGGAAGTTAGCCCTTTGGGTGTGAACTTGGAAAGATGAGAAGTGGGACACAGGAGGGACCTGAGCAAATACACTCACCCCTCCTCACCTCTGCTGTGGCTGTTCCACAGAGTCCTGATGTGCACAGGCTGGTGTTCTCCATTTGATTTTGAAGTGTCGTCACATATCATAAATCATATCGTCTTCTATTTTCTTGCCTCACTTTGCTTTTCCTCATGTCTCTTTTCTGGTCTTGCACCTCTCAAATCAGCTTTGGGAAATTCTTTCTACTTTTTAGAAGAGCTGGGATAAAATAGGTGCTGGTTTTAAGTCTGAAATTGCAAAGCTAAACTTTGACTTTCATCTCATTAGACAGGATGTCTATAAGGAACACCATTAACTGACTTGTCTAGGATTTGTCTATGTCTTCAAAATAAGCTGATCACAGTTTCTTGATATTAGGCATTTACATAATAATTTTGGAGCCAATAAATGAAAGTGGCTTCTTTTTAATATACAGATTGTGATATAGCTATAGGAAACGTTAATCTCACACAGTCTTCTGGTACTGATTATTCTTGCTGAAAGGTTTTATGGAGGCTTTTCACCACTTCTGCTACTTTGTCATATCTCAGTACATTGTGACTCTTCCTGCTGGTAACCAGAAAATAGTAAATTTTGTGTTACCTGCACTCAATATGTGACCTATGTCACTACTTGATAGATTTGAAGCTTTAGGGGTTAGTGACTAAACTCCTAGTGTTTTTTTGAAGCTATGAGTAACTGAGGGCTTAGAGTACAGTTGTCTGTATATTTTCTATAATATATAGTTTTTGTCACTTAATATTTATTATCACCTCTTATTCACTAGAGTCTGTGATAGATACTAGGGGTAAAATGATAAATCACATAAACAGTTTATCCTGCCTCCATGTAACTTATAGTCAGGTGGAAGAGACAGAAAAAATAACATAAACAAAATGACCAAAAATTGTGATACATGCTATTGCTAACCTAAAAATAAAAAAAACTAAATGAGAGACAGCAAGTGTTTATTTGGGATCAAAAAGAATGGCAATTATGGCAGCAGAAATTCAGGCAGAAATTCAAATTCTGTCTAGATTTCAGGGTGAGGGCAAGGGGTTTTTATAATAAAAGGAAGGAAATAATTATATAAAAGAAAGAAATAAAGAATAAAAGAAAGAAATCTCTATTGGTGCTAATAAGCTTAGCTATCCTTTAGCTATACATGGCTATTTACTGATTCTGTTTTCAGAAAAGGAGCTTGTAATCATCAGTCCTTGTGGTCAGGATGTTTATTTTTCCTGCTGACTTACAAACAATAGCTTGTAAGACAACATGGCTGTGGACCACTCCGAAGGTATACTGTGTCCAGTTCAAATATTCCAAAGGTTTAAGGAGCAAGATGCACAAGGCCATTCTTCTGCAATGGCAGCTCTGACTCCATGTTAAAATGGCTCCACTTATGTCAACTTTCACATTATGAAGAAAAAAAGAAAAAAAAACAACCAGCTTACTGAAAAAGAAAAATGGAAAGAAGATCTACTATGGAGCAGAGTCAGGAAAACTCTCTCCAAGGAGGCAGCATATAAACCCTGCCCTGAAAGAGGAAAAGTTGGCTACATATGGGTGTGAGATGGTGTTTGGGCTATTCATGGTAATTTAAGCAATGGCCCCTGAAGAGGGACCAAGGAGTCTGTCTGGAGACTGAGACAGACACAAATTCAAAAGAAAGAAGTGGTACAGGTACACATTGGCCCAATTAGCAGGGCCTTGGGCATTGTGAGCTGAAATTTTAATTTATGTGCAATGGAAATCTGCATCAGGATTTTAAAAATGAAAGTTACATGATCCAAATTAGGTACTAAGACTTTCACTTTGGTTTCTGTGTAGAAAACTGGCCAGAATTGGGGAGAGACCAGTGAGTAAATAGTTGCTGTAATAATAAACCCTATGATGTTTATAAGCAAATGACCTTAACCAGTGAATGGTAGTGGAGAGAAAGGTAAGTGATTCCAGATATATTTTAAGAGAAGAATCTACAGAATTTGTTAATAGATTGGATATAATGGGTAATAAATGTAGTGATCAAGAATGATCACAAGGTTTCTGACTTGAGGAATTAGATGGTGGGAAACACTGGGAAATTAGGGCCTTGCTTATTGGAATAAATAAATCATTCTTTTTTTGGAAAAAATAGTTTGATATATTTGTAAATATATTTAAATGTAAAATTCAGTTAAGCACTCAACCATATGAGTCTGGAGTTCAGAGGAGTGTTCTGAGCTAGAATGATAAATTTAACAGGCATTTTTTATAGCTGATATGTAAGACATAAGATGAGATGAAATCACCTAGACTGTATAGACAAGAGGACCAAGGATCTAATCCTGAAGGAAGTCAACAAAGGAAATTAAGCAGGAGCCAAAGAGGTGGGAGGAGAAAAACAGGAGAGGCAGAGCCCTGGAAGCTAAGGGAAGAGAGTGTTACTGGAAGGGGAAAGAAAAATCGTATTGAATATTGCTGAGAGGTTGTGTAAGACAAAGACAGAGAGGTTTCCACTGCATAAAATAAGATGGAAGCCTGTGACCTTGTTGAGACTAGGTGGCATTAGCAAGGCTGGGGCTAGACTATATTTTCTTAGAGTAAAGGTTAAAGGAAGAGACTCAAATGATGTGTGTGTAAAGTAGATGCAAACCATTAAGTGGTGGCTGGGCAAAGGGCCAAAGAATGGTTTCTACACTGATGCAGAATAGTCCAGGAGAGAGACAGAGATGGCAATTCAAGGGATAATAGACAACAGAAAATAATGACTAGAGAAAACAGAAACAAATGGGCACTGAACCACAATAGGAGAGACTGTGCTTTGGTGTTAGGAATGTATCAGTTTTCCGGGACTGCTATAACAAGGTACCACAGACTGGGTGGTTTAAACAACAGAAATTCATTTTATCACAGTTCTGGAGACTAGAAGTTCAGATCAAAGTCTCAGTCAATAGGGTTGTTTCCTTCTCGAGGCTGTGAGGGAAGGGCCTCTCTCCTTGGCCCGTAGATAGATGGCTGTGCTTTCCTTGTGGCTTCACATGAGCCTCTCTCTGTGATTGCATGTCTTTGCTCAAATTTCCTCTTTCAATGAGGACCCCAGTCATGCTGGATTTGGGCCCACCCTAATGAACTCATGTTAACTTAATTAATTATCTCTGTAAAGATCCTGTCTCTATATAGTCACTATCTTAGTCCATTTAGGCCTCTATGACAAAAATACCATCGTTCCAACTCATATGTAGAAAATAAAAACAAAAATAAATACAACACCCTGCCCCTGAAAACTGAACTCAGACACAGAGTGATTGCCACAGGTGAAGGATGGGAGTTGGACAACATGGGTGAAGGTGGTCAAAAGTTACAAACTTCCAGTTGTAACATAAATAAGTCCAGGGGATGTAATGTATATCATAGCAACTATTGTTAGCAATACTGTTTTGTCTGTTTGAAAGTTGCTAAGAGAGTGGACCTTAAAAATTCACATCACAAGAACAAAAATAAAGCTGTGTGGTGATGGCAGTTAACTAAACTTATTGTGGTAATAATTTCAAAATATATATGTATATTAAATCATGCTATAAACCTAAAAATAATACAATGTTATATGCCAACTATATCTAAATGAAAATAAAGTGAATCAAAATATGAGTGAAATACATGAAAATTAGAAGATAATTTTGGGAAGCTCAGCATCAAATAATACATTTCAAATGCACCACTACCAAAAATAAAGATTAAAAACTGGGAGTGAACTGGCTGGGTAGCTCAGTTGGTTAGAGTGTCATCCTGATTCACCAAGATTGCAGGTTTGATCACTGGCCCACACATACAAAAATCAAGCAATGAATACATCAGTAAGTGGAACAACCAAGGGGTCCCCTCCCGGCTTTCCATCCCTCTCTCCCCCTTTCTCTCTCTCTCTAATATAAATCAATAACTTTTTTAAATAGGGGAGACCATTTTCAGTAGGATACTTCAGGAAATATATATGCTATCAAAAATATTTGCTTCTTGATTTAAAGGATTTATTAAGTGTCCAGCAGAAGAAATGAAAATAGGTCTGCATTATGAAATGGACATTGCATCCTTGTATCCCACTTCTGGCCCAGGCTACACTATATAATGACTAAGATACTGCACTAACAGCACAAGCCAATCTGTTCTTGGCCACCTTTCATCATACCTTCTTCAGAATTGTTACTTCTCCAAAGTAACAATTAACTTAATACTCCCCAAGCCCTCCCATCATTTAAGGTTCTGTCTCTGGCTTTCAGGTCTCTCAGTTATGAGGCCCATGATGAACTCCACAGTCGTCTTGCCTCCCACTCTCTCCATTCAGCCACACTAGTTTCCTTGCTGATCCTTGGGCATGCCAACCAACCTCAGGACCTTGCCACTTTCTGTATCCATTGGCTTGGAATGATTTTTTTCTTTATATTGTCATGTCTTCCCCCATAATTTCATTCAGACCTCCAAGTAATGCAACCTCTTCAGATTTTTACTGACATTACAAGTTACATTTTACTCCCATTGATCTTTCTCCCTTTATTTTCCATTCAAAACCCCTGCCATTAATTGAATAAATGAATAAATAAATAGTTTAAAAATATATTGTCTTTTCTATAAAATGTAAGCTCCATGCTGGCAGAAACATTGTTTAATTTGTTGCTGCAACTGATACCTAGAACTGTGCTTGGGAAAGAGTAGTCACTTAAGATGTTTCTATTGGATTGAATAAATAAATGTGTAGATACTGTATTTTGCTGTGTATAATGTGCACCCACATTTTTGGCCCATATTTTCAGGGAAAAATCTTTTGTTTTAATTTTTTAATTCAATTTTTATTTATATATAAAACTGATTATTGTATTCCAGGGTGTCATTTTGCATAAGGATATCATTATTGCTTTCTAGAGGAACACTTTAAATGCATAAGCATAAACAAAAGATTAAAAACATTTATGTAGATACAAAATTAGTTCTACCCATGTATGATGTGCATTCTTATTTTCCCTCAAAAATTTGGGCAGGATAGTGCTCATTATACATGACAAAATACGATATGTTCCATCTGTTTTCATCTATACTTAGAATTTTGTCTTTCTTCAGTCCCATTTTTATAGCTTGGCCCAGTTAGAGAACAATCTAGTAGATTCTACTCGGCTCTTCCAAGAGTGGGAGGAAACAAAGCAGATGTTACTGACAGGGGAGCCTCGAGGGGGAAGGTCTGAGGAGGTTTCCACTGGGACTCAAGGGAAGTACAGGGACTCAAGGGAAGTACAGTGCGTTTGTTTCTAGGAGACTTAAATCCTGGGGACTTGTTTTGTATATGACCCTGTCTTCAAGTTTTGCTCAGAATTATTTGAGTTCTCAATCTTCTGAACTCAGAGAGTGAAGGTGCAGGGGCCAGGGTTGGTGAAGGGGTAGGAAGCCAAGGACCTTCATTTACCTTAGGGGGAGGGCAAGGAACTCAAGGAGGGCCTGTGGTTGAACTTGTTTTCAACCCAGTGGGTTGGGGATTCAGAAAAAAAATTAAATTTGGTTTGGAGAAATTAAAAACTTTTGACTTTCTTGTTTCTTGTATAGGGAGTAAAGCTCATAGTTTCAACAAAAGGAATAAAAATATTTGCAGCTCCAACAGAATTTTTGAAGTGACATTCAAAACTCAAAAGAGCAGAGGACTCTGAGTATGAATGGCTAGACACTGCAGGGGCATAATCAAATACGAGGCATAATCTCATAAAACATACACCTGAAAAAAAAGTACTGTAGCCTGGGTGGCTTAAATAATATTTGTACAAGATCAAGGTGCTGGCACATTTACTGTCTGATAAGAAGTCTTGCCTGGAGTTAATGAGGCAAGGGAGCTCTCTGGGGCCCCTTTCATAAGTACACAAATCCCATCAGTGAGGGCTCTGCCCTCCTGACTTAATCATCACCAAAAAGCCCCACCTCAACACGGCATCACATTCGGGATTAGGTTTCCACGTGAATTTGGGGGTGGGGAGGCAAAAACCTTCAGCCTATAGCAGTCACATTTTGAGGAAATGGGGGTTAGACTACAACACATATATTTTGGGGGAGAATGTAATTCAGCCCATAAAAAACAAAACAAAACAAAATAGATTTTTTTCTCCTGTAACAGAAGGAGAAAAAGATGGATAGAGTTGGAGGTAGAAAGATAAGAGGTGCCTAGTTGACCGCTTCTAGAATCTCAGTGAAATAAGTATGGGTAGGACATTAGAAAAGAGAAAACAGTTTGAAGCAGTTACCTAGGGGAGTGGAAGTGTTATCTTACTAAAGAAATATAGTAAGAGTCCTGGACTGTGCTAAGAGCTCATTTCAGTTTTGTGGTCACAAATTTAAAGGGAAACCATTCAGCTTGGGCTGTAATTTCCTCTAGCAACATACAGCTGCTCCAGAAGGCACAAGAAAGCAGATTTTATCGGGCAAGTGTCACTCACCACCAGGACTTAAAAATAAAAGGCAATTATAGGAGAGGTTTAAAATAGCACGAACGTTGAGATATAATCTATGACTCTCTTCAACAAATGTTAACTGCAACCAATTACACCTCTATGTTTTTCTGGTTCTCTCTTCAGCTTGGATAAATTAATTTCCATAAATCTTTTCTTGGAAACCAAGACTTTCTGTGGTCCATCTCACATTACTGAGGTTGAGCACAGCTGAACTTGACCAGCATGACCCTGTAGGATAGAGTCTGGGATTTTCACAAGCGAGTCAAAGGGAGGACACAAGTTTGAGGGCCAGGAGACCAAGCCAAAGCTTCTAACTAGTGAAGGACTCAGAGTTCATTGACTTTCATGTTTATGCATAAATAGGGATCTATGAAGAGTTACAGTGTTTTGGGTTTATAGCCTATGATTAAATTTATTGATTCATTCAGCAAATATGCACTGAGTGCTCATGTGTGCAGGTACCATTCTCTTCCTGGAGGAATTGAACAAGAAGGCCTCTGCATGTGGAGTGTGACAGGGGAGAAGGAAAAGAACATGGGAGTGAGCAAGCTTTTAACATAATTTTAGATGGGGTAAGACTATGCACAGTCAAGGGTGGGGGTGGGAGAGTTTAGAGTGTGTGAACTCAGGAGGCTGTGCATTTGGGTGGAGAGGGACCAAAGCAGCAGGCAGAACACTGGCAGCCCCATAGAGCCCAGAGCATTGCTCTCTATACTCATGGTTTGCTGAACTGTAGACTGAATGACGATAAATCTGTCTCATGGGATTCTACTTCCTGACACCAGTGCTTTGCACACAAAATTTGACTAATAGTCACTTTATTGGAAACATTGCAACAATGTGGAAGAGTTCTGTTCAAATTATTTGTGACTACACAACTGTTGATTCCACTGCCTCACCTGATTCCTCTGTGTCTGAAAACTCAATACAGACCTTGAAGCCACAGCCTCCATCAACTGTCATCGACAACAGACACTGAAGTGGTTCTCCCTACACCGTTACAACTGCTAACTGTGCTTCTGCTTCAGTATGTAACTGATTCTTATTATAACACAGAAGATATTTCTGTATCCGAGTATTCTCACATGAGCTTTTTCCAAATACAAATCCACATCTCTGCCAAGGGACCATAACATGATAGCTAGACAACTTTGGTATTAAAAGTGGTAGTGACATTTAGAGAGGAAAATAAGATCACATTTTAGAAGGAAGCCTCTCCTTCATATGGCACATATGTAAATATGTATAACTGAGTCCAGGAGTTCTATACTGCCACCTATTTTAAGAAATTTAGAAAGACATAGAGGATAGTTTTCATTAAGGTAAGTCCCAGCTATGCTACATCATTTAGGTGATATCTTTTATAGGATAATATTTCACATCTGGTTATTTTCCAAGTAGTTGAAAAGATCCTGCTGATTTCATTTCTGTCATGAACAGTGCCCACTGGAAACTGTCAGCTCTGTCAGTTTTGAAGAATCACAGTGGGTCCTCAGTCTCCTCATTCCCAAATAAAATGGGTCAACTGCTCAGTCAGAGGTGACTTAGGGAGTTTGTGCAAACAGTTGGTCATTCAATCACGTGTTCGCTGTGTTTTTTCTATAGAAGGTACAAGAACTCCATGTTTTGCTTTCTGGACAATCTCATGTGCACATCTTCAAGTTTTCTGAGTCTTTCATCTGTCATTTAGATCTGCTGTGTCTCTCTAGTGACTTTTCAAATTTATTATTATACTTGTCAACTCTAGAATTTCTATTTGATCCTTTTTTACAATTTCTATCAATAATCTTTATTTTTAGTAGGGCAACATCATATATTATTTCTTTATAAATTATATCTTCTAATTTTTTTGACATATCTATAGTGCGTTATCTAAAATCTTAAAGCTGTAAGTCCAACATTGGAATTTCCTTAGGGACTGTTTTTGTGACTGCATTTTTCCTATGCAAAGACCAAATTGTAATTATAAAGTGTGAAATTTAAATTATAGAGTTCATAACAAATTAGAGTATTAGATCTTAAACTTAAATATACCTAAGGAATTATTTAAAAATAATATCTAGGTTGTACCTGAGGCAAATTGAACTTAAATCTCTGTGGGTGGGAATCCAAGAATCTGCATTAATACTTTTTTAAGTTTCTTAGCTTATACTTGAGAACCCCACAGTATTAAGTCTGGCATGAATTGATTTGACTATCTCTTGTGAGGTCTCCAAGAAAGAGGACCAAGCTCCAAAAGGAGCAAAAACATGGAGCACGTAATGTGGAAATTCTATGATTTGAGGTGGGCGTGAAAGGGTTTAGAGAAATTCTGAGGTTAGGAAAATATTTCTCACTGATACAAATGTACATAATTAACATTTATTGAATACTTGCTAATTGACACTGTGTCAAATACTTTATGCAGATTATTTCACTTTAGTCCAGCCAATATTCTCTTAAGATAAATGTTATTTTCATAAATTTCGTTATGTAGATAAGAAAATTGGGCCTTAGAATGGGCAGACAATAGCTGAGAAACCAACTGATAAGTAGATGGGCCAAGAAGTAAACCTAGGTCCAGCTGAACCCCAACCAACTAATTTTACTCACTGAACTTCCCTGTTTGTAGAGAGCCATCTGATTTAGATCTTTTATGCATATTCACAATCCCTAGGTACCTCTTCGCCTCTCTTCTCACCACCACTTTGAGAATAATTATCCATGGGAATGGTTATTAATTTTTTAATGATTTTATTTATTTATGTTTACAGAGAGGGGAAGGGAAGGTGAAAGAGAGGGAGAGAAACATCAATGTGTGGTTGCCTCGCATGTGCCCCCCACTGGGGACCTGGCATGTGTGCTAACTAGGAATTGAACCCATGACCCTTTGGTTCACAGTCTGGTGCTCAATCCACTGATCCACACCAGCCAGGGCAAGGGTTTTTATTTTTATAATGCGTGTCAAAAGAGAATTATTTCTCTTTCCTTTAGAATTATTTTGCTTTAAAAACCTATTCTGAAGTTATGTGAATAGCATCTTGGTGTTGTGGCAGAAGATTTAAGCATCAGGAGACCTTGCCAATATAGCTATGTGATGTGAGGCAATTCTTCTTCTTTTAAAGCTTAAAATGAACTGTCTCAAAGGCATGATCTTTGGGATCCTTTCCAGCAGGAAGACTCCATGATTCCGTGACTACTCTGCCTGTTTTCCTGTCTGTCTATCTGCGTATCCATCGAGTACTTTCTGAATCACTTATCGAAAAATCAATAATTTGCCAACAGAAGCAGATAAGCCTCGGCAGTGTTTTGAGTGACAAATCAAATAATGAATGTAAAAGCACTTTGAAAACTAAAGAGCACATACAAATACACAATTTTATTGTGTTTCAAAACTGTTCTGAGAACCAGAATGTGCCTACGTCCATCTGTCGGGGACTAAATAATTATGATTTGTTACCATAGACATTTCATGGAAAGGTTTCAAACGCAAAGCTTCCATTGACCCCAGGAGGCGATATCCTCCTGGCAACACTATGTGACAACACAGGGAGTACTGCCAGCGAGGGAAGTCTGCCCGAGGTTCGGTGTGCAGAGTTTTACTGGGACTTCACCACATCGCATTCAACACGGCCCTCTTCTCGAGAGGTTGGGCTGACGTCAAGTGGCCCAGTATACCCAACATCAGTTACTTTGTGAGCATAAACCATGTCATCTGAGAGGTCCTTCGTGTGTGATGAAGACACTTCTACTACCCCAGACACTCCAGCAGCTTAGAGATTTCCTCCCAGGAGCTGGAGACAAAGGTCAGACGTCTCTTTCAAAAAGGTCGACTTGTTTATTACACAACCATTGTAATTGAAATTTGAACTGTGTTAACTGGTGTTACTTAATTAAATCATGATTACTGAAATTTATGCATATTGGAACCACACAAAGCAAATTATATATATATATAAATATATATACATATATAATATAAATGCCTTTAAGAAACATATATTGGATCCAATGATCTCATACTCTGATTCATTCAAATATATTAGTTTTGAAAATAACCTAAGTTGGGAAATGTTTATGTTTAAAGGAATTTAATGTGTCATATTGAGAAATTGCTTTTTCTTTTGAAATTAAAATTTTATTTAAACTATAGTTGACATACACTATTACATGTTTCAGGTTCACAATATAGTGATTAGACACATATAACTTATCGCCTGGGAAAGTTTATATCCAACATGCACACACAGGGACACCACACACAGCGATCACAATATCACTGACCATGTTTCTTGTGCTGTCTGTGCTCCCATAATTGTTCTCATAACTGGAAACTTGTACTTCTTAGTCCCTTCCCCCTTTTTCACCCCCCAACTCCTCTCTCATTTGGAAACCATCAAAATGTTCTCTGTATCTATGAGTTCATTTCTGTTTTGCTTGTTCATTTATTTTGTTTTTGAGATTCCACATGTAAGTAAAAATCATGGTATTTGTTTTTTTCTGTTTCACTTACAGGTATTTCACTTAGCATAATACCCTCTAGGTCCTTCCATGTTGTAGCAAATGGCAAGATTTTATTTTTTTATGGCTAATATTCCATTGTATATATGTACCACATCTTCTTTATCCATTCTTCTATGGATGGCCATTTAGGTTACTTCCATATCTTGACTATTGTAAACAATGCAGCAATGAAAATAAAGGTACATATATCTATTTGAAAGAGAATATACAGATAACCAATAGATAGATGAGAAGATGTTCAATATTACTAGTCACCAAAGAAATGTAAATGAACACCGCAACAACATATCACCTTACAAATGTCAGAATGGCTGTCATCAATAAATCAACAAACAAGTGTTGGCAAAGATGTGGAGAAAAGGAAGCCCTTGTGCCCTGTTGGTGGGATTGTAAATTGGTGCAGCCACTGTGGAAAATAGTATGGAGGTTCCTCAATAAATTAAAAATAGAACTAACCTGTGACCCAGGAATTCTACTTCTGAGTATTTATCTGAAGAAATTCAAAACACTCATTCTAAAAGAGAAGTGTTTCCATACAGTGTTAACCAAAAAGGCATATAAAATTATGTATGTAACATGATCAAAACTATATTTTAGAAGCATACTAAAATTTTTGCAGGAAACTTTAATTTGTAGATAAAAAGTAAATTGCTAATTTAGTTTGATTTTTCTGTATATTTCAGTTTTCTACAAACATATGCTTATAAAAAATAAAATTTAAAACAAAAAACATAAACATTAATTTCCATAGAGAGTTAGTTTATGAATAATTGTGGCTTTGATAATTTTTCATTGGGCACTGTCTTAGTAGTGCTGCCATATAAATTACAACTTACTGGGTGGCTTAGATAACAAAAGTATATTTCCTCACAGTTTTGAGGCTAGAAGTCCAAGATCAAGGTTCTGGCCAGTTTGATTTTTGGTGAAAAATCTCTACCTGGTTTGCAGATAGTTTAGTGAGTGCATGCAAGGAGGAAGAGACAGAAGGAAACAGAGAGAAACTGAGGGAGGTGCTCAGATTAGGGGGCTTTCTGTTGTTTTGAATAAGAAGACTAATACCATCAAATCGGCTAAAGGCCCTACCCTTTTGACCTCATTTGACCTTAGTTAGTTCCTGAGAGGCCCCATCTACAAATACAGCTACACTGGGGGTTATAATATCAACATATGAATTTAGGGGGGATGCACACATTCAGTATAACAGGTACCAATTGCACATTGTAAATAATTTAAAAACAAGATATTTAGTAAAAGAGATTTTGGAATGGACTTTATTAACCTAGGTTCCATGAAAGAATTTTGGGGTCATGCAAATTTCTTAAAACGCTGTCCAAGATTGTCTTGGCATTTGTTTTGGTGATGGAAATAGTTCAGAACTTCCATCAGATGTTCAAATGATATATGACCTCAAAAAAGTTAAGAATCACTCAGAAATTTCACAAAACAAATACAACAGATAAAAATGTAAATGTAAGGAGGGAGAATCATGTTTTGATACTGAACAGAGACAGTATTATAAGTAAATCAGAGAATGGGCTTTGAAATGAATGAACCCAGGTTCAAAGTCCAGTTCCATCCTTTACTAGAATTTTGAACTTAGTCAACCTACTGGAGTCTATTGCTGAACCTGCAAGCCTAGAACATTGGTTAAGCTGGTTGAGTGTTGCCATGCACTGTGCTAAGCAATGTACCCATACCACCTTATTGATATACTGACCCCAGGCAAACAGGAAGATAGAAATTGCTTGCTTTCAACTCCTATTGAAATGTAACAATTATACTATTGTTACCACATAGACACTCCCAGCCTATCTTTTCTGTTCCCCTTCCTGATGTAAAGATTACTAGAAATACAACTGAACATTTTTATCTCAATTCACACTGATATCCTTGAAGGAATAAATACACCAAACCCAGCCCATTGCATTTCCCCTGAGGGCTCCTGGAATTCAGGTCAGGCGGAAGGTTCACAGAATGATGCAAGTTCTGGGAGGGGTTTGACTCCAAGACAAAAAGTCTATGAATAGAATATAGTAATTTGTTGGTAATAATAATAAAGCTACAATTACTGAGAAGGGTACCACATTATACCCCACTTCAGAAAACCTTATACCATCCTTCCTCCACCCCAGAAATGTTTGCTGAACAGTCAGTGTCCAACCATCCTTAGGGCCCCGGCACAGCTGGGAACAGACAGACACAAATCTCCTGGGGCACATGCAGGTAAGATGCCTTATGTACCCTTTATCTGCTATGTTTGGCAGCTTTAAGTAGCTTAAACACTGGCTATATTATATACAGAATTTGTTCAGAATTCTTGTTGAAATTTGGGTCTCAAGAAACGAAAGGCATTAGATTACTTGAAGGCAGGAGATCTGCTGCCACCTGGCGGTAAGGATGCAAATTTCAAGGCTAGTATCTAAAGTAAATAAGACAGATTGAGTGTTAATTGCATAAACCATGATAGATGTGATATTACTAAATGATATCGGGTCAAAAGTTGCATAATTACCCTGTCTGGTGTGGCTCAGATGGTTGGGCATCATCTCTCAAAGCAAAAGGTCACTGGTTCGATTCCTGATCAGGGCACTTGCATGGGTTGCAGGTTCCATCCCTGGTTGGGGTACATAGAAGTTTCTCTCTCACCTTGATGTTTCTCTTGCCTCCCTTACCCTCTCTCTAAAAATAAATAAATACAATCTTTTTAAAAAGCTGTATAATTTTGGGAAGGTAACTTGCACTAAAAAGTTAAGTCAAGAGTAACTGGTACCTATCATAAAACGACCAGGACGTGATATTTTGGAAGTGGATTCAAACTTCTGGCCAAGGAACAGTCTTAAAAGGAGTTGAAAAACTCGACTCTTATACAACAAATTTTTATAATAAAATCATTGATAAATCTCCTTGTTGCCAAAATCGCTAATTTACAGTTGTTAATCTACAATTGTAATCTGTTCATTTGTTTTATTGCAAAATAGACTATCTCATCTTATCCTTTCTGTTCGTTCTTTCCTTTTCCCTTCGTGGAGTCAATCAAGAGGAGCTGGACTTGGGTTTATCTACCACACTTTGTGACCTAACTCATGTTTTTGGCCTAGTTGCAGTTAACTCATGTGTTTAGTTAACAGCAAATGAAGCCAGGGCTGCAACATGGAAGTCAGTTTCTATGGTTTTGCATCATCTCATGACCATAGTATATGACTTTAATCAACTCTGGTCAGCCATTATAAAAATATACATTAAGGTTAGCAGGGGGACCAGGTGCTAGAGGTGATAATACATTGGAAATCCATCAACACCACAGGAAAAAAAAACAGCTTCAGGCAACTATCCTTTTGTAAGTGGTTACCATTGTCATTTTAGGTCTAGGGTAATGAGATAGATGGAACAATATACTATTGATGGGTTATTTATTATGTGTGACAGTACAGGATGTACAGATACCTTGGCATATCAAATTACTAATGTTTAGTACATGACAGATGCCATGCCATTGCTAGAAACTGTTAAGGAAAAGTTGTGCATTTTATTTGCAACTGATATTTTACAAGGACTTCATAGCAGGGGTCCCCAAACTCTGGGTCATGGACCAGTACTATCCAGGTCTATTAGGAATTGGGCTGCTTAGCAGGAAGTGAGTTTGAATTTAATGCATTTGAATCATCCTAAAACCATCCTGCCCACCCCCGATCCATGGAAAAATTGTCTTCCATGAAACTGGTCCCTGGTACCAAAAATGTTGGGGACCACTGCTTTAAAGCTCTGGTTACTTTCCAGTCATTATAAGAAAATGTTGTGTGCATGTGTGCACACCAACACAGGCACGCAGACGCATTTGACACAACTATGAAACAGAGTACCGTAAGTACATTCGATCTTCCTGTTAAGCTTGCCTGGCTTTGGGAACTGTCACCTGGCAATCAGGGCTCTGTTACTGAGGCAACCTAAGTAAAGAGTTAATAATATTCACCTATGGGTAATAAATGCAACTAGAAAAATGATTTTACAAAATGTTGGTTAATGATTGTTTAGCAGAAAACACTTTAATATTTAATCCATTCTGGCTTAAAAACCCCAAAACAAGAATATTCTTCTAGTCCCCTCTCTCCCTCAAGATCTCAACATACAATCTTGCAAGTTTGAAGTAGATTAAAAGTTCAGTAAGGTAGAGGGATTATTGAATTATAGGGAGAGAATGGCAAACTAATCATTTTCTCCTCATGCTGGCTTTTGATATTTACAGTGACTGTATTTATCAGAAATTATTTAAACCGATAATGCAGCAAACTTTTAACATACTAAACAGTTATGAGCCTTTATTGACTATAATTATGATAAATTTAAAGAAAGCAAGAAAACTTTTCAGAGCTCCCTAGTTAGTCAGGGTATTCAATGGATCGCTTAGGAGGAGATACAGGTGACAATGCTACACATCTTACTGAGTATCCTGCAGATAATATTTTTTATTAATTCCATTTAGGTATTGACCTGAGATTTATAATAAAATGATCAAAGTAACACATGTTCATATTCATAGATTTAAAAGTTAAATTATCCTTCATCAATTTACTGTCTCTCCTTATTTCAACTCTCATTTCTGCATATAAGTATCTTTAGCATATTTAACAATGTCTAATGGAATTACTTGTACATAAAATATTTTGTTGTCATTTTATCCTTCTTTATTGCTCATTGTTTCTATTATTAGTTAGAACTTATTACTTCCGTTATGGAAAAATAAAGACTTAGCTATGTTAGCCATGTCCAAAATTTTTTTGCTGCCTTCCTTTCTATTGTGTCATTATACCTGACTTAGGGTTAAGTAAATCTTCAGCGTTATCAGCAATTTGGAGGAAAGCATTTTTTTTGGGGGGGGGCATCCTTCCTTCCTAATCTTCCAATGTGCATTCTGGCTCTATCTAACTAGAGGCTC